>BPLR01021173.1:0-86057 GCA_021605095.1 Caerostris extrusa | reverse complement strand
AGTGGAATTGTTTGAATTCTGATAAGTTTCCTTGAGGAAGGGGAATTAACCGAGAAGTTCGGTTAATATTTTACTTTTGTGTGATTTTGCTATACATTAGCGTGTCTTTCTGTTTAGTGGTTTATTGTACTGGGTATTATTGATTGAAAATCAACCATTTGTTTTGACAGCTTGAAATAAGCTCATAGCACATTCATAAAGCTGTGATTCTACAAAATTTTGAGCTCTTCTTGATTACAAGAAATATTTTTCTTATTTCAATCTCACCCTAATCTTTTTTTAATTAAATAATTGACATTTATGATATGGCGTTGATCGGTCACAAAAATATGTATATATTTTTTAGTTTTGGTAAATTTCATTAGAAAATACTATTGTTGTAATTGGGTATTACTGACTGAAAGTCAACTGTTTTTTTCTGACTGCCGATTTGCCAATTTGAAAGCCAAAGCTCCTCGTGCTTACGCATAAAGCTTGTGGGTCTGAAAACTTTGAGCTCACCTTGATTACAGGAAATATTCTCTTTTTCCCTCTCATCAACGTTCTTTTTTAATAAAATAACTGACATATATGACATGGTGTTGCTAGGTCACAAAAATATGGCCTTTTTTAATTTTGGTCAATTTCATTAGAAAATAACATAAGTTGAAAATTTTATTATGAAAATAAAAAAATAATAATTTTGATCAAAAATTCAAAAGAAAAAAGGGAAATTCAGAGCAAAATACACTCATGGAAATTAAAATAGTAAAAAGGAACATTGTTCTGTATTGTTGTTTATAAATAAAAATGTACAAAAAATAATTATTGAATATATACTGGAACATTTTTGAAAAAAAAACACATAAACTTAAAAAAAAAATGTCCAAAAGTTAGTTTTTTTTTTTTTTATTATTATAATTAATTAATATGTGCTTTTGAAATCTAACTACGACAGAAAATATATTTTTGTTATCATATAATTATATATATTCTTCATATAATATTATGTATATCCATTTAATAGATATTGTAGAATTTTGTTGTATTTTTGACAGTACTGTTTCTTGCTTTTTCTAGAAATATCGCATTATTAAGAAGCTAACAGCTTTTAAATAAAAGACTTGTATTTATCTGCTGAAAGTGAAATATTAATTATAAATCCAAGTTGTAAGATTAATGCAATACTAGCCGAAATTATTTTAAATAAATTGTCTTTTTATACCCTATTTGATTAAGAGTTAGCGTGGATTGGCTGAATGAATTTATATGTGAAAATACGAATTACATATCCTGCTGTTAGGAGAAACGCATGCAGACTGTTATGCAGATACGCAAATCGAAAACCTTTTGTTTCTGCTTACAGTTCGGATCTCCCAGATATTCATTTGCAGAATCCTCATGGAGCCCAGAGCGAGCTTTCATTTGAGAAGATATGCAAGATTCCTCACACCGCCGCACCGGAAAGAGTTATTTGTGAAATCAAATTTCTAAGAGAGTTCCGGTTCAGTTGTTTTGAACTTTCGCCAGCTGTTGCAGTGGCAGACTTACTCAGTTAACGTGTTCTCCGTAAGCGCATTTGCATTAAAGAAAGCGTTCCGGTCCCATGAGTCTCTGTTTTCGAAGAACAATTTCGCCTGGTTTGATCGCCACAAAGTGGACTTGTTTGCATACTCATAAAGTTTCCTTGAGGAAGGGGAATTAACCGATTAATTCTGCTAATATTTTACTTTTTCTGTGATTTTACAATTAACTGGGACAGTATTGATTCTTCTTTAGATGGACACTAAGCAATTTGGTGAACTTGTACTAGGAAAAATAGATTGCTCCTTTTAGGTTACGAGTTTTGATTGATTCACTGTTATGGAAAAGAGACTGATGAAGATATTACGATACTCATTCTGCGGAGATAAAACAGAATTTCCACATTATAAATTCTGTTATTTAGAATAATGTATCCGTAAATAATAATTCCTCCTATGCACTGGCAAGAGCACCCTCCGTGAGTTCCCAGAAAATAAATTAAATAAAAATTCTTATATAAATAATTAATTAAAAAATTTCTTTGTTGAAAATCAAACACATATTTTTTAAAAAGTTAATCAAATGTATATAAAATTTTTAACACGGCAATTAAAAGCACGTGTAGTAATGAATAATTAGATTTTTATTGTATTTAAGAATATATTTAATGAAAAATATGCAATTGTGTGTGTAAGCATAGTAAGTTTATCTTATAAGTGTTGTCATTATAATTTTAAGAATTTTTTTTTTCAATTCTGTTTGTAAGCGATTTTACATGCAGTCTAAAATCGCTTACAAACAGAATGATTAAAATTAATTGAAATTTTTGAAAAGAAACAACTATAACCTAAATTTCTTACTCAATAACTAAGTAGGCAATCATTTTATCTTCTACGAATTTTAATATAGTTCGAAATTCGAAACTTATAAACATTACACAAAAATGATATTACTGTTATATTGGTAATTAAATGATTTTGTCTTGCACATTATCTAAAAGTATGCAAGATTTGAAGAAAATATTTAAGCGAAACTATTAATGTTAACTATTAGAAATAAAACTTTGGTATTTTTCTACGTGTCTCATAATCATAAAAAATATGTGTAAATTTTTATAAGTATAATTAGATCATTTTCTCAGAGTAAATAACACCTTGGCCAAGTATACTAGTTTGAGGAATAAAAAAGCTAATAATAATATTTAAATGAATAATAAAATTCTTTTAATATTATTTAATAAGAAAAAATATTATATTAAAAATATTATTAGATATTATAATAGTATATTTTATATTATTTTCAAGAATATAAACTATATTATACATTAATGAAAAATATAAGTGTATGAAAATATATTATTATTTTTGTTATAAATATTATTATGAAACATTATATATTTTCAAAAGCTTAGATAATTATCTTTAAGCTCATGGGATTATTTGCAATATGCTATTATTATATTACCAACAATCTGTATGAAAATTTGTGCCTAATTCCATAAAATTAACATGGAGGCACAATTAATATTTCGATTCCTCAGTGCAAATATCGTGTTGATATAAATTTTGACGTCTAATATGCAAAAAACCTTTGATATAGATTGTTTTTACTTATACGAAGTTTTCTTCCGTATATGTAAACATTTAAGGACATGGTTTCTTGTTGAAAACTCCTATACCCACCCCAATCCTGATAAAAATGACAGAGGCTATAAATTCAGAGTTAATAATATCCGGTGTCGGACATCTAGTTAAAGGGTGTTTTTTTGCCTGAGAAAATGACTGTAGGAATTTTCTTGGGACTAAAGACTAAATTATCGTCTCACAAGTTGGTGTCTTGTGCTGCATCTTCTTGTTTATGGTCAAGATTTATTTAATGGCGAGATTCAGCATTGCAAATAATCTTAAATCTGAGAGAGTATATTTGCGACAGTATGGGGATTTATTATACTGTCCAATTTTGTGAAGATATTTGACTTGGAAAAATCGATCAGCTGTTTTATTGAGCAGCTAGTCGATTGAGTGTGGTCGAACAGATGTGTGCGTGAGAGTGTGACGACAGTGAGATTGTGAAAGTGTTGACCAATTATTAAAAATCTAATGAAATGATTGTGATATTAGTGAGAATCTCTAAACGCCTGCGGTAAGAAAAGATTATACCGTATGTGAAGGCAGCGATAATGGAGAAGAATGTATTGTAATGAGGAGACTAAAGTAACTAAACCCTGAACTAAAGGATCTCCACTAAAGATACTTCCTGCCCTGGAAGATTTTTTTTGAACAGTAAAGATGACATAAACAAAACGATTGTTAACTTCATCAACATCAAAGAGACTGACTCTAGTGATTTTAATCATCCAATTACAAGCATCTCTATACGGCAGAGAATAATTTTAGAAATTAGTTTTTAGTTGGTAGGGCCTGAATGGCCGAGTGGCTTGCGCTCTGGCGTTCGATGCCACAGGTTTCGGGTTCGACTCCCGGCTGTGCCATGGATGTTTGTAGTGGTTCGGAATCCACTTTAAACAGTAGGTCCCGTTCAAAAAGGATCGTAGAGCGTTGCGGTGGCATTGTTAAGTGTTTTCCAAGCTGTCAAGTGTTTGCCAGCTGCATTAGAAAGGAAAAAAGTTTTTATTTCGGAGTATTTCACTCCGTTTAATTGCAAGTAATGAAGACTTTCGAACTTGCTTTGATAAAAATGTGGAGTTAGATTATTTTATGGAATACTGCGGATCACAAAGTGGAACAAAACCTTTAGTAATGTTTTGATGTGTAGTGTTTAACGATATATTGTTTTTTTTAATTAATGCGTAATTTCAATAATTTTTGTGATTTGGAAATTAATGAAGGAATCTCCCTTAAGATATTTTTTAAAATACCAACATCACACTTAACCTAACGTGTGAATAATAATTTTAAATCGATTTTATATAACCAAAATTTTTCTGAAACATAGTTTTATGTCTCATGCACTTATATTCATCTACTTAATTTGTTTTTTTTTTAACAAGGGAAAATTTAATTTTATACTTTTCAAATACTTGAATGCTTATAAGGTCAAATCTAATTAACATAATTTCTATTTGATAAGATGCTTGATTTTTCAAGAGGATTCCTCAGGTTAAGAGACATTTAAACATATCGTACATAACAATGTACTATTTGTTTAAATGTCTCTCACAGTAATCTCTTAACCTAGTATGAGTTTACTAAATAAACGGATGATGACCAAGTTATCTATATAAATTAAAATCATTTACAGATTATTGTCCCTACTCATAGCTCAGTAATACTGTACTCTTGTTAATGAACAAGAAAAACAGCGTGGGCTACGTTAACTATTATGAATTGCGAGTAGTCTGGGTGGAAATAATTACCAAGAGACTTGCAGAGACAGTCAAGAATCTCTCAATACGAGATTCAAAGCAGGATATTTCTTAAAGACTATTCTAACTAACTAACTACCAGGCCCTACAATCCATGGTGGGCCAAGCCCATCTGCAGACTGGCAGATTTCAAGACAGGAGATGTTTTCTTTTTACAGGGTAGGGTTAACAACCGTACGTCCGACATTCTAAAGTCAAATTAGACCGGGACCTGCGGTTTAAAGTTTAAAGACCACTCAGAAAGCTTTACTCTCTTCCCAAATTTTTTTGCCAGACAACATGAAAAACTAAAATGTTTAGAAAGATGGCACCATCTAAATGATGCTTACTAGACTACTCGATCTGTTATTCGCCAAATTATTAATTCAAATTGATGCTACATTCTTCATCATTTGGTTAGGACAAAATCCATCATCTGACTGATCATTAAAAATAGCAAAACAAACTACTGATAAGCATGTGTTTTTTGACAGCAACGAATAATTTTTTCAATGTAGAAGCACTAATAACCATTAATAATCATTATTATGTCTTTAAATTCTACTGATATCTTGATATTTTTAAATGGAATAATTTTTTGACAACTTAAAATTGCTACTTATGTCTTCTTGAAGTCATCTTAAGGGTAATCGCTTTTCAAATGTGTTACATAAGATGAAAAATGACTAGCAACATCAAGATTTAGACCCATAACCTCTGAAATGAAGCAGTTTAAACCAGAATACTCAAACCGACCTGGGCAATCTTTGTTTATTTAATCAAGTCTGTAACTTATAGGAATTATATAATAAAAAGTAATTTTTGTGCTCAATATAGCTAAGATGATAGAAAGTATGTAGCAAATAAATGTGATAGATATATACAATTATTGCTAGTTACATATAAAATCTTTTATGCCTTACTGTTTTTTTTGTGAAATACTAAAATATTTTGTAAGTAAATTTTTATTACCTCAATAGATTATTATTATCTATAGCTTTTTATTATCTTTAGAATCTGTATGATATAAATTTAATATTTAACATTAAAAATGTAATTAATCATTATTAAGTAAAATCTATTTTGAAGTGTATAATTATATTAACAATTTGAAAGGATTGTTTTTCTAAAATAAAATCCTTTATTAACAGTACTAACAATTCTATATTTAAATATCAAATTCATCAAAATAATTAATTTAAAAATTTTTTTTTTTTAATTTTTATTAATCTGTATATTATTTTTATTATCTTATAAAACCATGCTTACATAAAATTTATTTCATTTTTTAATTATATTTTTTTTGTCGTATATTACATCTTGTTTATACAAAATTCAAGTTAATCAAAAATATATAAATAGTCATAGATATTTTATTTCTATAATATTGCTCTATCAATATTTCATGTATTATTTTATTTGAAAATTCAACCCTTGGTGATCCAAAATAATTAAAAAAGTGGGGAAATTAAAGTTTGTAAAGCAAATACAAATGAACATTTTATTTAAAACTCTTCATGCAAAGTGTCCATCATGAAAATCTTCATTTCCTTTATAGCTCTTGACACTAAATAATGAATTTTATTTTTGTCTTGATATTTTTCACTAATTTGTTCTTCTTCATATTTTATTTCGTCAACAGGAAAAGCAGCTCCATAAGAAATACGTGAAATTTGTGTGATAAAAAAAAAAAAGAATTCTATTTGCTTCCAACTCAAAATGCGAATTATGTAAAAATTTTTTGTCTTTTAAATTTTTAATACAAGCAAAGATATTTTTTATTATACATAATTCCTTTTATTTGATTTGTAAGTCATTTTACTAAAACAGGATAAAAATAGAGCGAATTTATAAAAAATTACACCTACATATACGCATTTATCCAATACAAAATTTTTTTCCGAATAGATCCAATTTTTAGAAGGCCTTTCTATTGGAGATTTATTCAATAGAACTGGCCTTAAAAATTGAGTTGAATATTTATCTAATAAAACTGATTATTGGAGATTTATCCAATAGAACGGGACTTTAAAATTGGATTGGTTTGGTTTTTGTCGTTCTACGGTAATTTTACAACTTGGTAATAACTACAACAATTTTTACAATTTAGGCTAATTAGACCGTGACCTACAATTTAACGTGGTTTTCGAACCACGAACAAACATCCATGCCCCAGCCGGGATTCGAACTGAAGCCAGTGATACCAAAGACAAAGAAATGGGATTGGAGCTTTCTATTGGAGATTTATTTAATAAAACTGACTAATGGAGATTTATCAAAATAGAACTGGCCTTAAAATTGTATAAGAGATTTCTATTGGAGATTTATCCAATAGAATTGATATTAAAATGATTAATACTAATTACCCTGAAGCTGATTTTATGTATATTAATATTAATATTCATAACTGATCTTAAATAAATATTTTTGGCAACAGGAAAGAGTTCCACTGAACGATCAATGACTTACCTTCTGGAATTCCGATATTGGTTTAAAAATACATCGTAACATACTAATTAATCAACTCAGTTAATTTCATCTGTAACAAACTACTTTTAAACACTAATACAGAAAAGCACTTAAGAATACTCTTTTAAAAAAATGTTGACCCCAAAGCCTTTTTACAACATTACTTCTTTTATCTGTAATTTTCCAGCTCACTATTGTCAATTTTTATATAGTTTATAATTTCTACACTCTTCACCCCTTACAGATTTTTCTAATATTTCTCCTAAGAAATAGAAAATCATTTCAAATTTTTTTTTTTTTTTTTTTTTAATACCTTTGCACTTCTACTAGCTACTAATTAATCCCTGCAGCGAGCAATGTACCACCTCATATACTAATTATTGATAACACTCTATCAACCAATCACTATCCTAATGGCCATTTTGTTATAAAATAATCACGAGACTCTCTGTATAAAAACAAGCTATACTATCGAAGTGTTATTCTTTAGTCTTGTAAATTAACAACTATAACGAAAGGTAATTTTGCATTCTCCATGTTATCGGAATACGTCGCAAGATGTGTTTTTCACTTGGATCGAGTCATTTAATCAGCAGAAATATGATGGTTTATAATAATTAGAGGTTAAGTAAATCGTGATAAAGCTATGCTTAAATTATTAAAATTTTTGGGTTTTTTTCTTAAAAACTTGCTTCACACTCTGCTGTTATATAATTCGTATATTTGTGGTTTTTTTTATTCATCAATACAGTAACCCTTTGATATTTATTGTATAATGATTTTCAGGTCCGTTGCTACAACTTATGAGCATTTCAGATTTGAAACGATCTTCCTCTTTATTTTACTGAGGTATCTGAGTGTGAGGTACTTCAGAGTTTTGTAAATCGAATGCTATTATGGGTTTTGTTACAATTTGCTTGTGTTTCTATTAGAAATATGATAATTTACGTGCAGTAAATTTTGTTGCGGCTTGTGTTATACAAACCTACAGTATACTCCATGTTTTTTTACTTACGTACTGGTGTATTGCATTCTTTATTCATACATATATTTGCATGTATATATATATATATATATATATATATATTTATATAATTTTTTATACATACATATATTTGTTTACACGCAAATATATATATATATATATATATATATATATACGGCACACTTTAAGAATTCAAAATTGGATTAAATGGATTCAAAGCTATAATAATTCTTCTTTCTGCAGTTTTAAGCACAAGGATTAAAAGTCCCACATATTAGACACTGATATGGAAATTTCAGGTTTAGTATATTTTTTGAAATTTATTTTCTTGCCGTAATACCGCAAGAGATCATTTGACATACATAAAATTTAGAATACAAAGACAGTTTTTTTTTATTTGTTTTTTAGGCATTAGTAGATTCGGTAATCCGATCGGCCGAAATACCTTGAAAAATTGTTTAATATTCTGAGATTTATTTGACTTTCGATAAAGATAGGTCTCCAGTATTTTTCCTCGATTAGATTACATTGAACTTCGTTAAAAAATATAACTATGCAGAGATACGATTATAGCTTTTTAAGAAAAATATTTAAGATTTAAATACTATTTTCAATTTAATATTTATTTATTTCAATTAATTTAAACTTAATTTCGAAGAAAAACCTTCATAAAAAATTCGTATATTAAATCGGTAAGATTACTTAAACATATAATATAATATAATTTATATAACAAACGTAAGTATGCAAAAACGAAACAAAGGAGATAAAAAAAATGACATTTTCTTTTTTTATAAATTCATTAAATTGTGAGTGAAAGGGCATGGAGTTTTCAGCTACTTCTTCAAAAAAAAATTCTTGTTTTTAATGTACTTTTTCTCTAACTTGTGATTCCTTCAGTTGATTCATAAGTGTAGCATTATTTGGTTAGAGATGTGTCTGAAGTGCATTAAGGAACGGTTATTCCAGAAAAATATGAGTTGCTTGTCATAGATCATTATATTCATAAAATAGTTATGCTCCATCAAATTCCAACTTTAAATAATCATGTTATAGATTACCTTTCAACATATTCAACTGGTCGTATTGATTCAATGGATAATTACCCACCAAAACTATCAATATTCGTCCCCAAGCTCAAATCCAACAACTGCTGTGTTATACAGTTATTTTAAAGCATATTTTTATGCTCTTCGAGATCTTTATTGGTTTTCTCTAAATTTGTAGGAACCAATCGATGTGTGGATGTTAAATTTTCAACCTGTGGTGTCATAGAATTCCAAAAGAGTTATGTTCCAAAAGATTTGTATCTGAATTCCAATATTTTGAGAAGCTAAATCTGTGTATGGATAGTTTTCTGCTTATGAATAATATAATCTAATATTAATATACTACCTATCGTAAAAAAAAAACTTAGTGATCTCAGAATTGCAAGCATTATCTTAGTTGTTTCCTATTCCAGTTATTTTTTGTCGATTTCCCATGTCTTAGCATTTAACAGGAAAACGTAGGTGATGCTGCAGAAAGAGCATATAGGTTTCAGCAAAATTTAAAATAATCGGTTGCAGAATTGTTAGATTCAGTAAGAGGGCCTTCAGATTAGTGGAGATTAGGCAGCATTTAAATGTGATTGTCTGTCAGATTAGGCTCAGACCTCAGAAGAGACTTACCTCTCTCACTTATATTTCTCTTTATAAAATGAAAAAGAATATATCATAACATCAAAATTTGAATAAACAATTGACAGCTGAAAAAAAAAATTTTCAAGCACACATAATAATAATTTCATGCATTAAAAATATAAGAATACATGTAGTAATTCGTATTTTACGGAAGAATATCCTTGGCTTAATGTGTAGTAATTTTTATTAAGAGGATATAAAAAAAAAAACTTATAAAATATGTTAATAACTATAAAAATACTATATTAACAACAAATATATTAATAAATGATATACTCAGCATTATCATCATCATCAGTGGCACAACAGCCCCATGGTGGGCCAAGGACATCTGTCTGCTGGCAGGAATTTAGCCAGGAGATGTGTTCTTTTTACAGGGTAGGGTTGTCAGCACTACGCACAACGCTCTACAGCCATATTAGACCGGCACCTACAGCTTAAAGTGGATTCCGAACCACTACAAACGGCCCTGTTACAACCGGGGTTGGACCCGAAACCTATGACACCAAGCGCCAGAGGGCTAGTCATAAATAATATACTACTAATGATAATTTAATGACAAAATAAATTTTTTTTTTTTTTTCTTTTCTAATGCAGCTGGCAAATAGACCGTGATCTTTTTATGCTATAAAAGCTGCACCGATGTTACTCACTTTGTATTACCCAGGGGGCGCGGGTAACTTGAAGATAAGCCACGGACGCGGAGTAACAATGCCCCCGCAACGCTCTACGATCCTACTAATAGGACCGGGACCTACGGTTTAAAGTGGATTCCGAACCACTACAAACATCCATGGGTAACGTCGGGATTTGAATCCGATACCTGTGGTACCGCGTGCCATGAAAAATATCGCAATATAAATAATAAATTTATTTAAAAATAAGAATAAAGCGAATAATGGTAAGGAATAACGAATGAAGTATCTGTATATATAAAGAAAATCTACAATATGCTTCTACAATAATACATATATTATATTCTTATTTCGGTGAGATACATGTTCTCGATTCTGGGAATAGAAATTCTTGTATGTGCATCTATAGTCAAAAAAAGCTGCACGTTATTTGTTATCAAGATTTTCAAAAATCTCTTTAAATTCAAGATCATACAGAAATATTTTATTGAATAAGTTCATTTGTTTTCACATAAAAAAAATGTAGTAGTAGAATTTGTATTTAGAAAATAATCAATAAAGGGAATTCATTACAAAAGTCCTATCTACGCACAGTAATTGCAATTATAGCATAAGAAAATAGCTTTAAGATCACATATGTAATATCCCAATCTAATTTTTTTTTTCAGTAATAATAGAAACATCACCGAAAGAAATTCAACTCTTTGTTGTTCTTTTTTTTGTGTATATGTATTTATGCACTATGGTAAAAAAAAAAAAGACACGCAATTCCTTATCAAGACTTTTAAAGGGTTTAATTAAATTCAAGATCATATGGAGACAATTTACTAAATAAGATTAATTGTTTTTACATAAAATAAAATTATATATACATTAGCAAATTTCCATTTAGAAAATATTCAAAGAGGGGAATATTACTAAAAGTCCCATCTAAGATCAGTAAGTAGTTGTTTTAATAACATGATAAAGTACTCTCTAAAAACCAAGTGATGTAAAATAATTAAATCTTATTTCATTCCAGTCACAATAAAACATCAACGGTAAATAATAAACGAAACTTTTTTTGAACACAAAACTCCTTATTTCTCTATCTATACAGAATGGAAAACAAACCGGGAATTGCGCTTTGAAAAAAATGTCTTTCCAGAAGAAAAAAAATGCCTTTTTCGGATTCTCCATCATAACCTCCAGGCAAAACTCGGGCGCAGAAAATCAGGAGAGGGTAATTTATGAAGCATGTTTCCTGAGCAAAGAGAGCTTAATATGTCTGGCATTTAAATGAAGCCCATTTTTCGTTCTTTTCTTTTCCATTTCTATTACCGTTTCCTTTCCCTGGAAGAGAATCATTTACTTTTAGAGATGAAAAGCAACCCTCTCTCTGTCTCATGCACAGTCTCTTATTATGCATCCGATATGAATCCAACTTTCCCTTTTTACTTAGTATCTGCATCTGAAAGTATGTAATTTTGGGATGTATTAAAAATTTTTAGTTTGTAATAGGTACCTTTTGCAGGTTTTGTTTTTTTATCGTGTTCAAAAACCGGAAATGCTGTTTTTGACTTCCTTAATTAGTTTTAAGTTTTAGCAGAGATATGGCTTAACCTCAAGGAAAAATATTTTATAGCTGTTGTTTTTTATAAACATACAATTGATTGAATTCTTGAAATAAAAAAAAACGTTACTAAGTAAGTCTTTGTAATTCTACCAGATATTCTGTGGAAAGGTAGTCATCCGATTTAATTTTTGATTGTTTGTTAAAGGTGTTTCGGGCAATTTTGAAAGAAGAGAATTTCATTGTTATTAATGAAATTTTTTCAATTCAATGTTCTTTTTGTTTAAGTGATTTAAAATATTAAATATTAAAATAATTTTTATTGTAATTGAAACACACGCGAATGATGATAAAAAATAAAGAATAATATATATATATATATATATATATATATACAGAAAATCTACAATATTGTTTTGCCTTATAATAACACGTATATTATATTCTTATGTCTGTAAGATACTTGTTCTCTGTTCTATGAATAGAATTTCTTTTGTATATGTATTTATGGTCAAAAGGTTACACGTAATTCCTTATCCAGACTTTTCAAGGGTTTATTTATACTCAAGAGACAGTGTACTAAATAAGACTAATTGTTTCTACATAAAATGTAAAATTATATATAGTAATAAGTTTGCATTTGAAAAATATGTTACTATAAAGTCCCATCTAAGCTCAGTAAGTAGTTGCTTTTTAGTAGTTTTTGCTTTTTGATCTTGACGTGACAACCACGTGATGTGCAATACTCAAATATTATTTCATTCCAGTCACAACAAAACATCAACGGTAAATAGTAAACGAAACTTTTGTTTTTGAACACAAAACTCCTTATTTCTCTATCTATACAGAATGTAAAAACAAACCGGGATTTGGACTTTGAAGAAATGTCTTTCCAGAAGAAAAAAAAAAAATGCCTTTCGGATTCTCCATCATAACCTCCAGGCAAAACCCGGGCGCAGAAAATCAAGAGAGGGTAATTTATGAGGCCTGTTTCCTTTGCAAAGAGAGCGTAATATGTCTGGCATTTAAATGACGCCCATTTTTCGTTCTTTCTTTTTCCATTTCTATTAGGTTTCCTTTCCCTGGACGAGAATCATTTACTTTTAGAGAGGAAAAGCAAGAGAAAGAGAACCTCTCTCATACACCGTTCTCTTATTATGCATCCGATATGAATTCCACTTTCCCTTAACCCATTAATTTTCTTTCATTTTACTTTGCATCCGTATCTGTGAGTATGCAATTTTTGGGATGTATTAAAATTTTTTAGTTTGCATTAAGTACCATTTGTAGGTTTTTGTCCAGTGAACTAGCTGGACCTTTCATTGGCATAAGAAAGAATTGCCCTTTTATTTCCAGAGATTATTGAGATTAAAATTTCCGGAACACTGATATACAAATGGACTCGATCTATGCCCTTAATAATATAAAAAATAATGAAAACATTATCGAAAAAAATGTTAAGTATTCTTTGAACGATACATCTAATTTCCTTTGAAATTGTCTTTTAATAAAAAAAAAATGTAATACCTTCAATATACAAAGTAAATAGTGTATTTAGTATGTAGTATTTATCAATTAGAGTATGTAGAATTAGAAGAAGTAGAGTATGTAAAATTAGAAGAAGTAGAGTATGTAGAATTTCTCCATTAGAGTATGCTGTATTATAAAAAAAAAAGTATGTAGCATTTCTCCATTAGAATATATAGTACTAGAATAAATAGATTATGTGGTATTTCTCCATTAGAGTATGTAGTATTAGAAGAAATGTATGTAGCATTTCTCCATTAGAGTATATAGAATCAGAAGAAATAGAGTATGTAGTATTTCTCCATCAGAGCATGAAGTATTAGAAGAAATAGAGTATGTAGTATTTCTCCATCAGGAGAAATAGAGTATGTAGTATTTCTCATTTAGAGTATGCAGTATAAGAAAAATAGAATATTTAGTAGCCATGTACAATATCCAAATATAATTGTATTCCAGTAATAATAAAAGCATCACGTGAAAAGAAATTCAACTTTTTGTTCCTCCACACAAAACTCATTCCGAGATTGGGCTTTGAAGAAATGTTTTTCCAGAAAAAAAAAAAATGCCTTTCGTATTCTCCATCATAACCTCGAGGCACAAACCCGAGCGCAGAAAATCAGAAGAAGGTAATTTATGAGGCATGTTTCCTTAGCAAAGAGAACGTAATATGTCTGACATTTAAAGGACGCCCATTTTTCGTTCTTTCTTTTCCAGTTCTGTTATGGTTTCCTTTCCCTGGAAGAGAATCATTTACTTTTAGAGATGAAGAGAAAGAGAGCCTCTCTTTCTCTCTGTGTCTCATACACCGTCTCTTATCAAGCATTCGACATGAATCTCGCTTTCCCTTAACACATTCCTTTTCATTCAGTTTACTTTGTATCTACATCTGTAAGTGTGTAATTTTTGAAATGTATTAAAATTTTTTAGTTTGCTTTAGGTACCTTTTTTTTTTGCCCTGTTAACTAGCTAGACATTTCACGGGCATGAGGAGGAATTAGCCTTTTCTTTCCAGACATTCTGGGATTAAATTTTGAGAAGTATTGATCCATCAGTGGAACCAATCTGTAGTGTTTATTAATATAAAAAATAATGAAAACATTATGAAAAAGTTTTTAAATATTATTTGAACTATACATTTAATTTCCTAGGAAATTATTTTCTAATATAAAAAAAAATAACTTCAATATACAAATGGAGTACGTAGAGTATGTAGTATGTTGTATTTCTTCATTAAAGTATGTAATATGAAAAAATGGAGTGTACAATATTTCTTTATTACAGTATGTAGTATTTCCCCATTAGAGTATGAAATACTAAACAAAATATAGTATGCAACATTTCTCCATTAGAGTATGTCATATTTCTCCAATAGAGTTTGCAATCTTAAACAAAATAGAGTGTGCAATATTTCTCCATTAGAGAATGTAGTATTTCTCCCTTACTGTATGTTGTATCAGAAGAAATAGAATATGCAGAAATAGGTGCATCAGAGTATGTAATATTAGAAAAAAATAGAGTATGTAGTATTTCTCCATTAGAGTATGTAGTATAGAAGAAATAGTATATGTAGAAATAGAGTATGTAGTATTTTCCAATTAGAGTATGTAATATTAGAAAAAATAGAATGTGCAGAAATAGTAGATCCATTAGAGTTTGTAGTATTTCTCCATTAGATTATGTAATACTACACTATTAGAATACTGTTTTTGCACACAAAACTCCTTCTGTTTCTATCTCTACAGAACAAAAACAAACCGGGATTTGAAGAAATGTCTTTCCAGAAGAAAAAAATGCCTTTCTGATTCTCCATCATCCTCCAGGCAAAACCCGGGCACAGAAAATCAGGAGAGGGTAATTTATGAGGCATGTTTCCTCAGCAAAGAGAACGTAATATGTGTGACATTTAAATGACGCCCATTTTTCGTTCTTTCTTTTCCATTTCTGTTATGGTTTCCTTTCCCTGGAAGAGAATCATTTACTTTTAGAGATGAAAAGCAACTCTCTCTGTCTCCCTGCACAGTCTCTTATTATGCATCCGATATGAATCCAACTTTCCCTTAACCCATTCATTTTACTTTGTAACCGTAACTGTAAGTACATAACTCTTGGTGTGTATTAAAATTTTTTATTTCGCATTAGGTACTTTTTTGCAGTTTTTTTTTTTGTTGTGTTTAAAAACTGGAAATGCTGTTTTTAGACTTCCTTAATTAGTTTTAAGTTTTGGCAGAGATATGGCTTGTGTTGTACTTGGAAAATTTTTAGAGCTTTTGTTTGTTTATAAACATCCTACTGATTGAATTTCTAACTTAAATAGAAAAAAGTTACTAAGTAACAATTTATATTGTTATGAAATTCTACCAGATCTCCGATGGAAAAGTAAACACCCGGTTTAAAAGCGGAAACGGACGAATCGATTACTTATTAAAGGTGTTTCGGGCAATTTTGAAAGAAAAGAATTTCATTGTTTTTGATGAATTTTTTTCATGTAATTGTATTTTTAATTTAAGTAATTTAAAATATTAAATATTAAAAATATTTGTATTGTAAATATTTTTATTATAACACTAATATTGTAATGTAGTTCTACCAGAAATTCGGTGGAAATGTAAACATCCGTTAAAAGCGGAAGCGGACGAAACGATTACTTATTAAAGGTATTTCTGGCATTTTGGAAAGAAAAGAATTTTATTGTTATTCATGAATTTTTTTCATGTTACTGTTCTTTTGTTTAAGTATATTAAAATATTAAATATTAAAATAATTTTTATTGTAATTGAAACACACACACGAATGGCAGTTAGGAATAAAGAATATGTATATAAAGAAAATCTACTATATTAAATATGTATTATTATTGCCTTATAATAATACATATATTATATTCTAATGTCGATAAGATACTGTATCTACATATACTGTAAATACTCAATACTGTAATTATATATTCTTGTATATATATTTATGGTTCAAAAAGGTTACATGTAATTCATTATCAATAGACTTTTCAAAGATTTATTTAAATGCAAGATCATACGGATGATAGTTTACCAAATAAGATTAATTGTTTTAACATATAAAGTAAAATTCTATAGTAGGAAATTTCAATTCAGAAAATATTCAAAGAATAAATAGATTACTAAATGTCCCATCTAAGCTCAATAAGTAGCTGCTTTAATAGCATGAAAAAAAACTCTTTAAAACCCCACGATCTGCATTACTTAAATCTTATTTCACTCCAGGTACAATAAAACAATACTAGTAAATAATAAATGCTTCTTTCGTTTTTGCTCACAAAACTCCTTCTGTCTCTATCTATACAGAATAAAAAACAAACCGGGATTCCTGGTTTGAAGAAATGTCTTTCCTGGGGAAAAAAATGCCTTTTGGATTCTCCATCATAACCTGCAGGCAAAACCCGGGCGCAGAAAATCAGGTGACAGTAATTTATGAGGCATGTTTCCTCAGCAAAGAGAGCGTAATATGTCTGGCATTTAAATGACGGCATGTTTCCTCAGCAAAGAGAGCGTAATATGTCTGGCATTTAAATGACGCCCATTTTTCGTTCTTTCTTCTCCATTTCTATTTCCTTTCCCTGGAAGAGAATCATTTACTTTTAGAGATGAAAAGCAATTCTCTCTCTGACTCTTACACCGTCTCTTATTATGCATCCGATTTGAATCCCACTTTCCTTAACCCATTAATTTTCATTCATTTTTACTTTGTATCTGCATCTGAAAGTATGTAATTTTTGGGATGCTTTAAAATTTTTTAGTTTGCATAAGTACCATTTGCTTTTTTACCATTTGCAGCAGTAAGGAATATAGAATAAAGTATATGTATATAAAAGAAAATATACAATATTATTTTGCCTTGTAATAATAAGTATATTATATTCTTATGTCGGTAAGATAATTGCTCTCTATTCTGTGAATAAAATTTTCTTTTGTATCTGCATCTATGTTCAAAAGGTTACACGTAATTCATTATCAAGACTTTCCAAGGATTTATTTAAATCCGAGATCATATGAGGATTTTTTTAGTAAAGAAGATTAATTGATTTTATATTATATAGTAGGAAGTTACCATTCAGAAAGTGGTCAAGGTGGAAATAGATGACTAAGAATCCCCTCTAAACTTAGTAAGTAGCTGCTTTAATATAAACTTTCAAACGATTACTGTCTTTAAAACCACGTGATGTGAAATAGTCAAATCTTATTTCATTCCAGTCACAATAAAACATCACCAGTAAATACTAAAAGCAACTTTTGTTTTTGCACACAAAACTCCTTCTGCCGCTATCTGTATCAAATGAAAAACAAAACCAGAATTCAGGTTTCAAGAAATGTCTTTCCTTGAAAAAAAGGCCTTCAGGACTCTTCATCATAACCTCCAGGCAAAACCCGGGGCAGAAAATCAGGAGAGAGAGTAATTTATGGGGCATATTTCCTCAGCAAAAAGAGCGTAATATGTGTGGCATTTAAATGACGCCCATTTTCGTTCTTTTCTTTTCCCTTTCTATTATGGTTTCCTTTCCTGGAAAAGAATCATTTACTTTTAGGGATGAAAAGCAAGAGAAGCTCTCATCCACCGACTCTTATTATGCATCCGATATGAATCCCACTTTCCCTTCCCCCATTCATTTTCCTTCATTTTACTTTGTATCTATATTTGTGAGTATGTGATTTTTGGGATGTATTAAAATACTTTAGTTTGCATTAGGTACCTTTTTTATCCTTTTAACAAACTAGACCTTTCATGGACAGGAGAAAGAATTAGCCTTTTCTTTTTCTAGACTTAACTGAGATTAAACTTTCCGGAACGCTGATCCATCAGTGGAATCCATCTATGTAGTTTATTAATATGAAAAAATTATTAAAACATTACCAAAAATTTTTTTTAAACATCATTTGAACTATAAATTTAATTTCCTTTGCAATTGTCTTCTAATATAAAACAAAATTGAAATAACTTCCATATACAAATAGAGTACGTAGAGTATTAGAACAAATAATGTAGTATTACTCCATTAGAATGCGCAGTATTTCTCCTTTATAGTATGTATTATTAGAAGTAATTGAATGTAGAAATAGAGTATGTAGTATTTTCCAATTAGAGTATGTAGTATTAGAAGAAATAAAATATGCAGGAATACATCCCTTAGAGTATGTAGTATTAGAAAAATAGAGTCTGTAGTATTATTCCATTAGAGTATGTAGTATTTCTCCATTAGAAAATGTAGTATTACTCCATTGGAGTATGTAGTATTTCTCTATTAGAGTATGTATGATTTAAAAAACAGAGTATGTAGTACTTCTCCATTAGAGTACATGTGGTATTTCTCCATTAGAGTACATGTAGTATTTCTCCATTAGAATACATGTAGTATTTCTCCATTAGAGTACATGTAGTATTAGAAAAAATAGAGTATGTAATATTACTCTATTTGGATATTATTTTTGCACACAAAACTCATTCTTTCTCTATTTATATAGAACGAAAAACAAAACCGGGATGCAGGCTTTGAAGAAATGTCTTTCCTGGAAAAATATGCCTTTCGGATTCTGCATCATAACCTGCAGGAAAAACCCGGGAGCAGAAAATCAGGAGAGAGTAATTTATGAGGCATGTTTCCTCAGCAAAGAGAACGTAATATATCTGGCATTTAAATGACGCCCATTTTTCTTTCTTTCTTTTCCATTTCTATTACGGTTTCCTTTCCCTGGAAGAGAATCATTTACTTTTAGAGATGAAAAGCAACTCTCTGTCTGTCTCATACACCGTCTCTTATTATGCATCCGAAATGAATTCCACTTTCCCTTAACCTATTAATTTTCATTCATTGTATATGCATCTGAAAGTATGTAATTTTTTGGGATGCATTAAAATTTTTTAGTTTGCATAAGTATTATTTGCGGCAATAAGGAATATAGAATAAAGTATATGTATATAAAGAAAATATACAATATTAATTTGCCTTGTAATAATAAGTATATTATATTCTTATGTCGGTAAGAGACTTGCTCTCTATTCTGTGAATAAAATTTTCTTTTGTATCTGCATCTATGTTCAAAAAGGTTACACGTAATTCATTATCAAGACTTTCCAATGATTTTTAAATTCGAGATCATATGGGGATTGTTTAGTAAAGAAGATTAATTAATTTTTATATTAGTAGGAAGTCGACATTCAGAAAATGGTCAAGGTGGAAATAGATGACTAAGAATCCCATCTAAGCTTAGTAAGTAGCTGCTTTAATGTAAACTTTCAAACGATTACCTTCTTTAAAACCACGTGATGTGAAATAGTTGAATCTTATTTCATTCCAGTCACAATAAAACATCACCAGTAAATACTAAAAAGCCACTTTTGTTTTTGCACACAAAACTCCTTCTGCCGCTATCTGTATCAAATGAAAAACAAAACCAGAATTCAGGTTTGAAGAAATTTCTTTCCTTGAAAACAAAATGCCTTCAGGACTCTTCATCATAACCTCCAGGCAAAACCCGGGCGCAGAAAATCAGGAGAGAGTAATTTATGGGGCATATTTCCTCAGCAAAAAGAGCGTAATATGTCTGGCATTTAAACGACGCCCATTTATCGTTCTTTCTTTTCCGTTTCTATTACGGTTTTCCTTTCCCTGGAAGAGAATCATTTACTTTTAGAGATGAAAAGCAAGAGAAGCTCTCATGCACCGTCTCTTATTATGTATCCGATATGAATCCCACTTTCCCCCCCATTTATTTTCCTTCATTTTATTTCGTATCTACATTTGTGAGTATATGATTTTTGCGATGTATTAAAATACTTTAGTTTGCATTAGGTACATTTTTTATCCTTTTAACAAACTAGACCTTTCATGGACAGGAGAAAGAATTAGCCTTTTTTTCTAGACATAACTGAGATTAAACTTTCCGGAACGCTGATCCATCAGTGGAATCCATCTATGTAGTTTATTAATATGAAAAATTATTAAAACATTATCAAAAAGTTTTTAATATCATTTGAACTATAAATTTAATTTCCTTTGCAATTGTCTTCTAATATAAAACAAAATTGAAATAACTTCAATATACAAATAGAGTACGTAGAGTATTAGAACAAATAGAGTATGTAGTATTACTCCATTAGAATACGCAGTATTTCTCCTTTATAGTATGTATTATTAGAAGTAATTGAATATGTAGAAATAGTATTTTCCAATTAGAGTATGTAGTATTAGAAGAAATAAAATATGCAGGAATACATCCCTTAGAGTATGTAGTATTAGAACAAATAGAGTCTGTAGTATTATTCCATTAGATAATGTAGTATTTCTCCATTAGAGAATGTAGCATTGCTCCATTGGAGTATGTAGTATTTCTCTATTAGAGTATGTATGATTTAAAAAATAGAGTATGTAGTACTTCTCCATTAGAGTACATGCAGTATTTCTCCATTGAGTACATATAGTATTTCTCCATTAGAATACATGTAGTATTTCTCCATTAGAGTACATGTAGTATTAGAAAAATAGAGCATGTAGTATTACTCTATTGGGATATTGTTTTTGCATACAAAACTCATTCTTTCTCTATTTATATAGAACGAAAAACAAAACCGGGATGCTGGCTTTGAAGAAATGTCTTTCCTGGAAAAAAATGCCTTTCGGATTCTCCATCATAACCTCCAGGCAGAAAATCAGGAGAGGGTAATTTATGAGGCACGTTTCCTCAGCAAAGAGAACGTAATATGTCTGGCATTTAAATGACGCCCATTTTTCGTTCATTTCTTTTCCATTTCTATTATGGTTTCCTTTTCCTGGAAGAGAATAATTTACTTTTAGAGATGAAAAGTAACTCTCTCTCTCTCTCTGTCTCATACACCATCTCTTATTATGCATCCGATGTGTATCCCACTTTCCCTTAACCCATTCTGTTTTTGACTTCCTTAATTAGTTTTAAGTTTTGACAGCGATATGGCTTGTGTTGAACTTCTTGGGAAAAAAATTAGAACTTTTGTTTTTTATAAACATCCAATTGGTTTAATTCCTAATTTAAATATAAAACATTTACTAAGTAACACTTTATATCATGTAATTCTACCAGAAAGGTAAACGTCCGATTTAAACGCGGAAATGGACGAAGCGATTCTCTTCTTAAAGGTGTTTTGGGCAATTTTGAAAGAAAAGAATTTCGTTGTTATTGTGGAAATTTTTTTCATGTAATTGTGCTTTTTATTTAAGTCATTTAAAATATTAAAAATATTTGTATTGTAATGAAATCCTTTCTTTTCCCTATCATACAACTGAGTATGAATATGTTGATTTGTAGATTTTTAATTTTCCACGTCGTAGCTGGTAGGATTATAAATCTGTCCTATTTCATTTGTCAATTCTCTTAAAAAAATCTTTAAGAATAACAGTTTTTTATCAATTACACTCAATTTATTCATTCAATGTGAATATATTATAACAATTTTATTCATCCAACTACTTTATTATATCTTCAAACTTCTTTATGACGAGCACTTAATATTGTTCCATCTGTAAAAGTTTCTATATATATTCTTAAATAATAAATGTAATAATTATCGTACGTATTTTGTAATACTACTTTTAAATTAGACTCATGGTGCAAAATCTTATGTACTCGTAATATTTCTCCATTAGGATATGTAGTATTTCTTCCTTAGAGTATGTACTATTACAAGAAATAGAATATTTAGAAATAGAGCATGTAGTATTATAAGAAATAGAATATGTAGAAATAGAGTATGTAGTATTATAAGAAATAGAATATTTAGAAATTTTAGTACATAGTATTAGAATATCTAGAAATAGAGTATGTAGAAATAGAATATGTAAACTTAGAATATGTAGAAATAGAGTATGTAGTATTAGAAGAAATAGAATATTTAGAAATAGAGTATATAGTATTAGAATATCTAAAATAAGTATGTAGAAATAGAGTATGTAGTATTAGAATATGTAGAAATAGAGTATGTGAAATAGAGTATGTAGTATTTAAATATGTAGAAATAGAGTATGTAGTATTAGAAGAAATAGAATATGTAGTATTAGAATATGTAGAAATAGAGTATGTAGTATTAGAAGAAATAGAATATTTAGAAATAGAGTATATAGTATTAGAATATCTAGAAATAGAGTATGTAGAAATAGAGTATGTAGTATTAGAATATGTAGAAATAGAGTATGTAGTATTAGAATATGTAGAAATAGAGTATGTAGTATTAGAAGAAATAGAATATTTAGAAATACATAGTATTAGAATATCTAGAAATAGAGTATGTAGAAATAGAGTATGTAGTATTAAATATGTAGAAATAGATATGCAGTATTAGAAGAAATAGAATATTTAGAAATAGAGTACATAGTATTTATCTAGAAATAGAGTACATAGTATTAGAATATCTAGAAATAGAGTTGTAGAAATAGAGTATGTAGTATTAGAATATGTAGAAATAGAGTATGTAGTATTAGAAGAAATAGAATATTTAGAAATTGAGTACTAGTATTAGAATATCTAGAAATAGAGTACATAGTATTAGAATATATAGAAATAGAGTATGTAGAAATAGAGTATGTAGTATTAGAACATGTAGAAATAGAGTAGTAGAAATGTGTATGTGTATTAGAATATCTAGAAATAAGAGTACATAGTATTAGAATATCTGGAAATAGAGTATGTAGAAATATATTCTATTAGAATATGTAGAAATAGAGTATGTAGTATTAGAAGAAATAGTGTATTTAGAAATAGAATAGTATTAGAGATCTAGAAATAGAGTATGTAGTATATGTAGTCCATTAGAATATGTAGAAATAGAATGTAGTATTAGAAGAAATGAATATTTAGAAATAGTATATAGTATTAGAATATCTAGAAATAGAGTATGCAGAAATAGAGTATATAGATATAGAATATGTAGAAATAGAGTATTTAGTATTTCTCCATTAGAGTATTTAGTATTAGCAGAAATAGAGTATGTAGTATTACTACATTAGAACATGTAGTATTAGAAGAAGTAGAGTATGTAGTGTTTCTCCATTAAAATATGTATTATTTGAAGAAATAGAGTATGTAGTATTTCTTCATTAGAATATGTATTATTACTCCATTTGGGTATGTAGTATTTATCCATTTGCCAAAGTTTCAAATGCTCTTACTTATTCTCTTAAATAATAAATATAATAATTTTTTTATGTATGTTGAAATACTTTTAAATTAAATTCAAGAAGCAAAATCTTTAAATATTTTGATTCAAATTTAAATAGTTTCTTTCTTTTTCTATCATTTAGTCCATAACTAATGAAAGTAGCCATTTTTAAAAAGACGAATGTTTATTTTTCTTTTAATTTGATTTCTAAATTTCATCTGATATTTTATTTATTTATATTTGGGGGGGGCATCTTTAAATTAATTAACTTTTCTAACGATGTTTACTTAAGTCATGGATAGGAAAGATAATAAAAAAAAAAAATGTAGTTCAATTAATAATAATCTCTGTTTCTTTATATCGGAATTTAAAGAATGATTACAAATTTAAGCAAATAATGATTTCAATTAATGAAGGAAATCTTTTGGAAGTTTAAATTAAAGTAGTGTGCATTTTTTAAAACTCAAATACTCATGTTGTTTTTCTAATCTAATTCAGAAATCAATAATTAGATAAAAACACAAAATATTTTAATTTCAGTTTCTGTATTACGTATTATTTAATTTTTAGCGTTGGTTTTATAGTTATTGTTACAAACATCTCTATTTCTTTCATATTGATAATAATGTATAATTTTAAATATTCAACATTTTAAAAAATTTTTTTTATGGTAGCAATTGGTGTAGCATTTATGAAGCATTGATTTATAGGAAACCCATTATTATCGTATGCCCCCCTAGGGGGCGGGTCGAGTTATTCCTCGATTATAGGAATGCCATTGCTTCCAGTTTGCTTAATAATGTATGATTTGTTTATATTTTTCTAATATGAGTAATCATCTTGATAAATTAAGCATCATTTCGGATATTTATCTATTTTATAGAAATCTTTTTAATTAGATTTGTCTTTTATAAGCATTTAAAGATTAGAAAAGTATAAAAGTAAAATTATCATACAATACATATAATACGTACAATTCATATAATAAATATATGAATATGAGTAGCTAAGGCATAAATAAAGGCTTCAGGAATTCTTTGGTTATATAAATCAAATTTAATGATTACTCAAATGAATTATATTTAATACGAATCAAATTCTCGCATAGATTGCAGGAAATATAATAATAATCTGTCTGTAAATAAAAATCTAAAAATGTACAATGATATATGTTGCTTTCTAAAAATGTGCAATTATATATGATTTTTTTATTAAATAATAATTAATAATAAAAAGAATTGAAATCTTTGCTAAATTTTTTGAGAGCAATCAAAACAGTAACAATATGGCCAAATTTTTAATATTCATTTGAGCATTATCACTAATTTTTTAAAACCTCAAAATAAGATGACAAAATGTTTTTTTATTCCATGAAAAAGCTGTAATTTTACTAAAGAAAACCCTTCACATATTGATAGAAAACATTAACAGTTTTAATTAAATAATTTCTTCAAATCTTACATATTTTCTGATAGCATGCAAGACAGAATCGTTTAATTGCCAAAGCCACAATTATAACATTTTGCGTGATGATTATCAGTTAAGAATTACATTAAAGAACCTAGTTTAAAAGCCTAATACATCTATTTAATATAATTAACTTATTTATAATGTTCTTATATTCTATATTATTCTATTCCTATTATTATTATTTATTTCTTATATTTTATATTCTATATTTTATAAGTTTCTACAAATTAAGTTTGTAGAATCTAGTGTAGAATCTGAAAAATATCCACTCTATGATTAGCAGTTGTCCACACAAGCAACATTTAATTAACGGCGAGACATATAAAAATAACACTGCTTCACTTAAACAGCATTGACCACAACAATACGAACAAAAACTAAAACTTAGCCGGAAGAGGAAGTTCGACAATTGCTTCACTTCTATTCGATGAATAAATGAGGCTTGTTTCCAACGCATAGAATGGATACTTATTTAGTTATTGAGGAAGAAATTTAGGTTTTTTCAGTGAGCTTTTCAAAGATTTTTAACACGTGAATTCTGAAGTCATAAGAATGCAAGTTTCTACAGTTTTAATTTTATTATTTAAATATATTTCAATAGTATTTTAGTAAAAGATCTTATTTAGATATAGTTAAATGGGAAATTTGAAAGTTTTTTAACTTTTTTTTTCTGAAACAAATATATGCATATCAACAAACTACTAATACTAAATACAATAGTGCATTACTAGCATTTATTATATTTCATAGTATTCAATATAATATACTTAACAAAAATCACCATAAATTATACTTTTAAAATATTTTATCAAACGTTTGGATATTTCTCGAAAAAGACCAAAAGTTGGTTTAAAATTTAAATGGCTATTATCAAGGTCATTTAATGATATCCAGGAGGTATAACTGCAACTTATTTGTAGAAATAACAAGCAAATGCACCTAACTTTTTAATGTGTAAATTATTATATTCCCAATTAAACAAATGCATTTTTATCCAATTAAGCACATATTTATTAAACAAAAAAAGGTCAATTATCCAGATCTTTTATTACCAACAAGCGTTAATATATACGAATCCGCCATTTCTCTTTGATTTTTCATCCTGCTACCATGTCATTGAAGAGTAACTGAACTCGAGTCCATGTCTACAACGATTGCAGCAAAACAAATGCAAAATGATTCTAAAATCTTTTTGTTGTTATAAAACAGACCCAATCCAAAACTCGTTTTTTTGTCTTGGTTGATGTTTGCAAATGTGCTGCAAACAAACGGCGTCTCCTAGAATTTCGTTCAAAACAAAGAACTCGAAATTCAAACATTGTTCTGCCTGTTTGCTCTGACGCTTATTTGTCTCTTACGGTCGGAAATAAACCTCTATCACTGCCATATCGGAAAGCTTTTATTGTAAAATATTTCGCTTTGCAGGGTAAATACTGATCAGGACGCGAGATTTATGAAATCGTGTGTGGCAGCGGTATTCGGTGAAAACGATTTTCACCCATACTGGACCGTTGCAGAAGTAAATAGATCGCTTAAGATTTAAAATGCAGTCCCCTCATTATATTAATGATAGAATGGAATATGTAGCTATTCAATATGGACGAAATATAGCTAAGCATAAAGAATGTTGAGTTCGACTGAGTTCTATTTGGAATATTTCAACAGATGTTTATCGGAAACAAATATATCTAAAAAAATAAACCAAACAGATGTTAACACAAACATGTAGGTTAAGTTTTGGAGAATTAAAACTATTTTAAAACTTCAAAGAATATAATATATTTAATAATAATTTATTATGTAATCTTTTAATAAAGAAATCATATAACTTTATTGCATGGAAAATTTAATTACAATTTAATAATAATTTTTATTTTTAATTTTTTAAAATCTTAAATTGCATAATAGTTGTCAAAACTATAATAAAAAATCCACCACTGATGATATTTTTGTCAGTAATAAGTTAATAGTAATATCGAAACGTTAGTGTGCGCAACAAAAAAGATTACAATTACCATAACAAAAAAGAATTGAACTACGAACTCCCCAATTATAATGACAAAATTTCTGCATTTTTTTTTTTAATCATATGCTATTCATTAGAAATATTCTTAAATTGAATATAAAATGTACGTTTTCATTACTAAATCTGCTTTCACCAGTCGTGTTAAAATTTTATCTACCTTTTAAACTCAAGTTTGCGAAAATTGCAACACCATGAAGGACTTACGCGAGTGAGCTGAAATTTTCAGGAAATGCAAACTAGCGCATGATATGCAAATGATTAGAATTTCAAATCCGTAGTGCATGGGTATGCTGAAACGACGGATGGATCGTAAATAGACGGCTGTAGCGAGGCGTGTAATCGGTGGTTATCTGCTAGTGGTAAACGTTAGCTCAATCGTTACTTATGCCTCTTCGACGAAAGAGCGAGATTTGAACAACTTACAGTGTTTGAACTTGGGGAGAATCATCGGCCTTCGTGAAGCTGGATTGTCTTATCGTGCAGTAGTCGCTCGTGTGCAGCGTAACAGCAAATGATGCGTCTCTTTGGAATCAGTGGACGGATGTCCTTGGACCCGAAATGTGACGTCAGCTTACGATGATAACACCTGGTCCGCATGGCTGACGGACCGTACAGCTTCCTCTAGACAATTGGCAGTACAGTGGTCAATAGCTACAAATTGTGTTTAAATTCGTAGACGTCTGCTGCAGCGTGGACTGAGCGCAAGGACTCCTTCATACGTTAAACCATCGCCGCCTGCGGCTACAATGACCGCTCAGCATAGAGACTGGCGTGCTGATTGGCAGCATGTCGTGTTTTCTGAAATTTTAATTTGTGGTACCATTGGCCATTCGTGTCAGACGCTATGCCGTTGAACGCCACCTTCCGGAGTACATTATCGAACGCCACAGTGGACGAACACCCGTTTATGGTCTGGGGTGCCAAGCATATCATGGACGATCTCAATTGCTAAGAATTGTGAATCTGAACAACCGGTACATCAGTGAAGTTCTACAGCCCATTGCCAGGCGCTGTATTTCAAGGACAATGCCCGCCCTCATATCGCTAGGACTGTTCAATCCTTCTTTGCAACTTGGCAGGTACAGTTTCTTCCTTGGACGGCGTATTCCCCGGATATGTTGCCGATTGAACATGTGTGGGTTTTCGTTGGTCGGCGTCTCGCTCGTGATTCTCGTCTTGTTGCTTCTGCAACGAACTTTGGGTGCGCATACAAACAATACGGAATGCTCTTCCTCAAATTCAAAATTTGTTTTGGCTCCATGCCACGTCGTGTAGCAGCACTTATTGCGGCGCGTGATGGCTACACAAAATACTGAATCTCTTGTTATTGTTTATTTGCTTTGAACATTTAATCATTTATTTGTACTACTACCACTCAATTGTTTATTAAATTTCATTCAATTATGACGATTCCTTCATGGTGTTGCAATTTTCACAAACACAAGTTTATATTCCTTTGAATGTATTTACTTAATATATTTTTCTTCAAAAAAAAATGTATTTCATTGCTAATTTCTATAAGAAATGTTTATCGAAAATCAAATAATTTTTTATGAAACAGATGGATTCAAATTGCTGTTCAAGCAAAGTTAGGTATTTACCACCCTAAGATATTTCATATCTTCAAATATAAATTACTCTAAAATCAATTCTCAATCACCTAACAAGAAAAGTTTAATTGTAATTGAAAGTAAATCAATTCTCAACTCAATTAACAAAAAGAATTAAATTGAAATTGAGATGATGTCCATTCTCATTTTGTTTAACAAACAGTAATAAATTGAAATTGAAAAGGAGATCATTTCTCATTTTATTTAACAAACATAATTAAATTAAAATCGAAATGAGATCATTTCTCAACTTACTTAACAAAAAGAATTAAATTGAAATGCGTTCGCTTCTCAACACATTCAATTGATATTAAATTTTTACTATTTAAGTTTTAAAATATTCTCAATCTAAATTTCTATTGTGGCTATCACACTCCTTATTATTTCCCTATTTGATAAAGAGTTAACGCGGTTTAGGTGAAAAAAATTAAATAAATGAAATGAGATAAAGTCTTAATTCATTTAACAAAAAGCATTAAATTGAAATTGAAATGGGATCAATTCACCTTTCAGTTAACAAAAAATTTCAATTGAAGTTTAATTGAAATCTTCATTCAACTAAAATTTTTCTCTTTATTTTATATGATATTCTAAGACTATATTCTAAAGCTACTATTATGATTCAAAAAATTTCTGGTGCAGTAATATTCTAAACATATTTTTCAATGTAGTATAAATGTTTTATTCAATGCATTTGTAAAACATGTATCTAATCAAGCCCTTTAAGAATAATTTAGGTTAACAGAACATTGCGTCCATTAACAAGAACCATTGAAAAATTGACAATTTTTATTTTGACAAACTTGCTGTAAGATTACGTTAATCCTCACTAATTAGTTGATGTATTTGATTACATGGATTTTAAATTACAAAAATTGAAATCTTATTGTTTTAACACACCATCTTAACATATAAACCATTTAGTTTAAACTTAATATTTTATGAAGGCAATCTACATTTACTTCTGGACAATTTACCACCACTTAAGATTAGTTAGCAGAAAAGGGTTCCCTAATTGCAAAAGACATTTTCGAATTTAGATAGTCTAGTTATCTCATCCGTGAGATCCACTTTATATTCTTCTAAATGCACCTTCCTAAATTAATCCTTCTTTCTGAAAATCCCCGCTTATTGTTGTAAGAGTCCATTTAACACACCTTACCGCTCATTACCCTTCAAAGTAAGGACCCGTGCATGGAGTGTTCTGGAACAATTGTTTAGATCCTGCTTCAGACGAACATTAGCGCTCGTGGTGAACTCGTACTAGGCAAAATAGATTGCTGCGCCTAGACTGCTCTTTCTGGTTGTTTCTCATTTTTATATAAAAGAGAATGACGAAAATTTGTAATACCGAATCTGTGGTGATAAAGCAGAGCAAAATAATTATATATTATTTAAATTGATTTACAGCATAAAAAATTTATTTTTTGTAATGGTTAAACATTATGAATAATTGCATTAAAGTTACATTAATACATTAAAGTTAGTAAAATACCCAGAATAACCAATGCCTTCGTTATTGCAGAAGATGTTTATGTTTTAACTATTTACTTTTATATAGTATATTTTGTTTCGATTTGAAGAAAATGAACTTTGTACATAGATACATTGAAGTTTCTTGAGAAAGTGAAATTAATTACTAATAATTACTTCGGTTAATATTTTAATTTCATGTGATTTTTACAACGAACTGGAACAACTGTTTAGATCCTGCTTCAGATGAACATTAGCGTATTTGGTGAACTAACTTGTACTAGACAAAATAGATTGCTATGCCTAGGCTATGCTTTCTGGTTGTTTAATTTTTATGTAAAAGATAATGACGAAAGATTTGTATCCCTGAGTCTGTGGTAAAATAAAAATTTTACTAGTCGAATTAATTAATTAAATTAATTTACAGTATAAGAAATTATTTTTTGTGATGATTATCATGAATTTTTGATTGTACTAGGTGATGATTATAAATCATGATCATCACCTAGTACAATCAAAAATTTCTTTATTGCTTATGTTTTACCTGTTTTCTTTTATATAATATATTTTAATCTGGTTTGATAGTCAGAAAGAGAACTTGTTTGTATACTGATAAAGTTTTTTTTGTAGAAGTGGAATTAACTAATTAGTTCAAAATATTTTTTTTACTGCTATTTTACAATGAACTGGAACTATTGTGTAGTTCCTGCTCATCAGATGAACATTAGACCATGTGGCGAACTGGCAAAATAACTTGCTACGTCTAGACTGAGCGTTCTGGTTGTTGCTCATTTTTATGTAAAAGAGAACGACGAAAGATTTGAAACACCGAGTCTATGGTGATAAAACACAATAAAAATTTAAATAAATGGGAATTTCCACAATATAAATTTAGTTTTTGAATTAATTAATTAAATTAATTTACAGTATAAGAAATGTAAAAATGTATTTTTGTAATGGTTATACGACATGGATTACGGTTTCATTATTGTTTATGTTTTAACTGTCTCTTTTTATATGGTATATTTTGCTTCGATTTGATTGCCAGAAAGTGAACTTGTTTGTTTACTGATAAAGTTTTCTTGAAGAAGTGAAATGAACTAATAAATTCGGTTAATATTTTACTTTCATGTGATTTTTACAATGAACTGGAACAACTGTTTAGATCCTGCTTTAGATGAACATTAGCGTATTTGGTGAACTAACTTGTACTAGGCAAAATAGATTGCTGCTCCTTGACTACGCGTTCTGGTTGTTTCTCATTTTTATGTAAAGAGAATGACGAAAGATATGTGGTGAGCCTGCGGCGATAACGCAGAGTCTCCATAATAAGCAATTTTGTTATTTGAATTAATTAATTAAAGTAATCTACAGTATAAGAAATATATTTTTTTGTAATGGTTATATGTCATGAATTATATTAAAAATATTCGAAATTAAGAATAACAAGCTGTTTTACGTTATTGCAGAAGATTTTTATGTTTTAACTGTTTCCTTTCATACGGTATGATTTGCTAAAATTTGATCTCCAATAAATGAACTTGTTTGTACTTGTTGTATAAAGGTTTGTTCAGTAAGTCGAACTAACTAATTACATCGGTTAATATTTTACTTTTACTCTATTTTACAATGAACTGTTTACGTTCTGCACAGATTGTACAGTTGGAACAATTGTTTAGTTTCTGCTTCAGATGAACATTAGCTCATGTGGCGAACTTGTACTAGGCAAAATAGATTTCTGCGTCAAGGCTGCACATTCTGGTTGTTTCTCATATTTATGTAAAAGGAATGACACAAGATTTGTAACACCGAGTCTGTGGTGATAAACAGCTTCCCCAATAAGAAATTTTACTAGTTGAATTAATTTACAGTATAAGAAAAGTTATTTTTTGTTACAATTAAATGTCATGAATTCCATTGAAGTTAATATAATAACCAGTAGTTTCGTAATTTTGGAAAATGTTTATGTTTCAACAATTTTCTTTTAATATAGTAGAGTTAATATGGGATACAATCTTAAGATGAAGGAGTTTTGATAATTTGAATTTCAGTCCTTGAAATATTTTTAATTACAGCATTTAATATATTTCATTTGAGCGTGAATAATATAAATTATAAATTACAAACGGTAGAAAAGCAGAATAATAACTACCTTAGTTGTTGTGGAAGGACAAATAGTGAAGATATGCACCATGCCCTGGATAATAAAACAAAATTTTCTTTTAATTTTTAAAAATTTTAGTTAATAGATTATATACAGTTTTTGCCAAAAAATTTAGTTCACCAAGAATAATTTGTCATAACAGATTGCAATTTCACATGCTTATTCTTAAAGTTGGTACAATTACAAAGGACAACAAAATGTATTTTTGTTGTTATTCTTAAGCCATCTTTAGCTTGAAAACACGATACATTAAGGTCTGGCATTGACGCATACAGATTTTTTTTTGTGTCCTATGTCATATCATATAATAAATACTTTCCAATGGTGCACTGGTGAACTTGAACGAACTAAATTTGAACACCGATTATTTGATACAAAAAGTGGTAAAATCTTAATATCGTAATAAAATCATAACACATTTCTCATATTATTATCATTAATGCATTAATAATATTAAACAATTACATTAATAATGATATGTAATAGTTATTAAAATATTGATAATTATTAAAGTAATTATAATTATAATAACTAATACATATCCCATATTAATATAAATCTATGCTTTAATGGTTAAATAAATCTAATTAACAATTCTTCATTTATTTTGCTTAGAATATTAATTATGTTGTGGTGACTAGGTTTTCTAACTTCTATCACAAAACAATTCGTCACATTTATACAAAATGTTGCTACAAAGCATCCTGATTGCAGATACAATTATATTACAGGTGCATGAAATGCGTAGAAGAGATTGCTGTTGGCATCCAAAGCATTGTGATATTTTCCAGAAAGTAAAACTGTTTAACAAAGTGTAAAAACCGCTCATAAAATTATCTTTATCATTCAGATGCGTTGTGCAAAATAACGCGACCTGCTAAATGAATTAAATTTCATTAAGATGCATCTACCCAGTCATTTAACAAATTGCTTCGGAAGTAATTGTTAAAAATGTCCTGTTTATTATTGTGTACCGGTTGCATTTGTTTATTTGAATTGTTACATTTTAAACAATTTCGAATAACGTAGAACAGGATAATTGAAAAGATTAATATTCATTTAAAGTTTTATAATTAAATTGCGATGTCTTTCATAAGATCCCTACTTAAAATTACAAAAATGTTATTTTTAAAAAGAGTTTAGGTTCATTTTTAGAATAAGAAATATAGAAATGGGATTTTAAAAAAAAAAAAAAACATTATTGGAAAATTTATATATATTTGCATAATTTGATTTATACGATAAAAATTTGTATATATTTGTAAAATAGATTTATATGATAAAAATTTATATACATTCGTATGATTTGATTTATATGATAAAAATTTATATATATTTGTATAATTTGATTTATTTGATTTTGATTTATACGATAAACATTTATATATATTTGTATAATTTGATTTATACGATAAACATTTATATATATTTGTATAATTTGATTTATACGATAAACATTTATATATATTTGTATAATTTTATTTATACGATAAAAACATTTATATATATTTGTATAATTTGATTTATACGATCAACATTTATATATATTTGTATAATTTGATTTATACGATAAACATTTATATATATTTGTATAATTTGATTTATACGATAAACATTTATATATATTTGTATAATTTGATTTATACGATAAACATTTATATATATTTGTATAATTTGATTTATACGATAAACATTTATATATATTTGTATAATTTGATTTATACGATAAACATTTATATATATTTGTATAATTTGATTTATACGATAAACATTTATATATATTTGTATAATTTGATTTATATGATAAAAATTTATATATATTTGTATAATTTGATTTATACGATAAACATTTATATATATTTGTATAATTTGATTTATACGATAAACATTTATATATATTTGTATAATTTGATTTATACGATAACCATTTATATATACTTGTATAATTTGATTTATACGATAAACATTTATATATATTTGTATAATTTGATTTATACGATAAACATTTATATATATTTATATAATTTGATTTATACGATAAACATTTATATATATTTGTATAATTTGATTTATATGAAAAATATGTATATATATGTATGACAATTGGAATATTTGTCAGCAGAAATTGGAATCTAATTGATTTCATATAGTATTCAATTTCTTTCATTTTTATATAATAAGTGAATGAATTAAATGGAAATTTCTTAACCGTTCAATTGGAAAAGATATTATAATCTGTTTTCGTTGCTAATAAATATTATATACTGCATATATTAGAAATATATATTAGATTTTTACGCTTTGACTATTATATTCTGTAATTCTTCTTCATGGGGCGGCTTGATGACTAATTGGCTAGAGCTCTGGCTTTGGTATTCCAGGCTTCAGGTTCGTTGTTGTTGGCATGGATGTGTGTTAGTGATTTGAAATCCACGTTAAACTGTAGGCCCCGTATAATTAGCCAAAAGTGTGTAGAAAATGACTGTAGAACAACAAAGCAAACCAAACTCTTCATGGGTGTAAGAGATCCAGGGTGGGCAAAGGCATTCTGTCCTTTTCGAGACAAGAGATGTTTTTTTTTTACAGGGTTTGGGATGTCAGTCCTACGTCAAAAATTTACAGTTATAACAAATCGGGATCTACAGTTTAAAGAGGATTACGAACAGCTGCAAACACCCATGGCACCTTCGGAACTGGAACCCGAAATCGTGGGCTAGAAACCGAGCATGCCAGAGCTCTAGTCACTCGGTCATCAGGACTTTTGTAATTGCCTTTTGTAACTATAGGAAAATTCAAACACAAAATGGGACAATGGACTTTTTAGAAATATAATACACACACACACATATATATATATATATATATATTTGTCAACCATATTTGTTTTTGTCGTGACATCACATGTTTTCCAATACGACAGACAAGGACGTATTGGAAAACTACAAAAACATATTACTACACAACAAGTTACTACAAAAACATATGACTGTTCTCGTATTTTATTGGAGTATATGGAATAAATATTATTTGAGAATTTTCAGATATTTTGAAGTATATAAAAGATAACTGGGTAACTTATCAACATTATAAAGCATAACTTGATAACATACTTTGATATAAAACAGTCAGGAATCAAAAGATGACACATTTATTTTATGTAATTTATTTTAATTTAAATTTTATATTCATTATTACAGATTTTGGAGATTTTGGAATTCAGTAAAATTTCTTTTCTGAATTTTCATCGATTATTTGGAACAGGGTAAAGATATTACAAAGACTCATACAATACATCGATTTGGGAACAAAGCATAGATTTGGATGAATCTATTTTCTGAATGTAGTCCTTTCTGTTCCCCAAAATGTAGAAAGAAAAAGGGTTTTATTCAAACGAAGAACAGATTGAAGGAGCAAATATCTATTTTGAGGAGTTGAAGCAATTTTATTGTTTGGAAGGGATCAAAAACCTGGAATAGTATTGGTCGAATTTCCATAAGCCTAAAGAAGAATGATTAAAAGGAATTAAATTTATGTTTTTAAACCGCAATCAACATTGGGTTAAGTAGTTACAAAATAGGCTTACAATAACTTGATTTTTAATATCTTATATTACTCAACTAAGGCCCATTGCAATACTTTACTTATTATTTTTTTATATTGCAATTATATTACCGGTTTGCCATGTACAATACTATACTTGGGCAACCGGTACCACAGGTTTCGGGTCCCAGCGGTGCCATGGATGTTTGTAGTGCTCTGGAACCACTTCGTAATCTACTTTAAACCGTAGGCCCCGGTCTCATGACTGTAGAACGTTTCGGAGCCAAGTCAGACTTCTACACACGGGTAGACGTTTGATTTGTGTTCGAATCACGGCAGTCCCGTGGATATTTGTAGTTGTTCGGAGTTCACATTAAACCGTAGGTCCCGGTCAAATATGACTATAGAGTAGGGCTGATAAGGCTGGAAGTACGACTGACAATCCTACCCAGAAAAAATTAAACCACTCCTATCATCCATAACCTACCTCCATCACCAACAGAAGCTGCCCCTTTTCAATTCCAACGAGTCCATACGGGTTCGTGGACTTGGTCTAGATGTCTATCAAATGAGATAAGAAACAACAGCAACAGAACAATACGAATTTATCATTGTGGCTAATTGAAAATTATATTTCTATAAACCAAGGTGAATGATAAGCTTTATCTGCATTGTTTAATACCATATCCTTCTTCTTAATTGGCAGCCTCATGGTGCGGCAAGGCCGTTTGCCTACTCCAAGATTTCGAGACAGGAGATATTTACTTTTACTGGGTAGGGTTGACAGCTTATAATATGATTTCTAATTTATTTCTAATAAACTTATTAGAAAAACATTTTTTTAATAAACACAATTAAATAAAAAATATTATACCCTTCTCTTCTTGAAATTAAACTTAACATTGTACCAAGCTATCATCTTGCCATATCTTAAAGTAATGTTATCAGTTATTTTAATTATAATTTTTTTTTTTCTTTCATGTAAGAAACCCATTAAACATGAAAAATTTTTAATCACAGACGTAACAAATTCTAACTTTAAAAATTAATAATTCATTGCTTCAAAAAAAAAAAAAAAAATTCTTTCTACGAAAAACTAATTTTGGTAACAAAATTAATCTGCTTTTCTCCGGAAATAAGCAAAGTAAAAAATATATGAAATACCTATTAAATTTCATGAAACATTTTCTTCCGAAATGCAAAAACCTTTTTGCATTGAAAACGTGCAATCAAAACTTCTCCTCGGAACTTACAAATTAATCGAAAATGCGCTTCAAAACCGAATGTTAACAATTCTTCTCGGAATTTTAATGATTCCCTGACTCGTGGTAAAGAGAGATCATTATATTTTTCCACTTGAATGAATCCTGGGATAATATATCATGGAAATAAATGTTTTTTAAAAAATGTTTTGATTACTGGGAGATTCACAGAGGTATTCGTTTCGAGCAGATGGATTTATAAAGCAAAAATAAATAATTATTGCAGCACCGTAAATTAAATCCTGGAGCAACAATAAATGCAATTATATTTACGACCATCTTTCACGCAAGGAGATTTTAATTGTCACACAACCGTAATCCTTCATAAGATTAAAAACGCACAATCCTGGAATTGTTTTGCCAAGAAAATTGTTCAGACTGATATTTAACATGAGCTCTTTCTTTGTTTGACGAATCTCTAGATCCAACTCATAATAATTGTACGCCTTGTTTAGGGTTTTAAATTGTGCTTGTTTAAAGTCCAAGGATGATGAAATTCACAGCAGTTAAAATAGGTAAATTAGAACAATTATAATGTAGTGGGAAAGTTCTCTTCGTATTTATCTGAGCATTTAAATCTTAATAGTTTTCAATTTTCCCTAAGGAACAATTAATCCCCATTAGAGGGAAATTTGCACTCGAGATTCTATTTTCTGTTTATTTTAACAAGCTGTTCAACGAGGACAAAAATAATGCGTCGTTTTAATTAAATTACTATAATTAAATGCCAATTTGAAAAACTTGAATTAATTAAAGTGTAGATGTACTATTTGACTCATATTTCTTCTTCTTTTTTCCCTTTTAATATGAATTTGAATTCTTTTAATTTATCAAAATGTAATAAATCTTTAGGAAGTAATGTAAAAAAATTATTTACTACAGAGTAATCTAAAACTTTAATTTCGTCAAGTTTTTTTTATAATGAAAGGGAAATTTTCAATATGATAAAAGCTGTCACATTTGGAAAATAATTTTTAAGAAATTTCATTTCTGCAAATGGTATTAAATGTAAAATGTCTGTAATGGTAAATGTAAAATGTACGATTTGATTCTCGCATTTTTAATATTTATTCTTTTTTTTATCCCTTCTAAAATGAATTTAATTTTTTTAATTTATCCAAAAGGAATAAACTTTTAGAAGTAATTAAAAAAATTATTTACTACGGAATTATTCCAAAAACTTTCATTTCATCCATTTTTTTATCATTAGAATTAAATTTTAAATATGATAAAGTCTGTCGCATTTGACAAAAAATATTTGAGAAATATCATTTCTGTAAATGCTTTTAGAACATTGTCGATACTTTTAATTGAATAATGTACCTGAAACATAAACAAGAATAATAATATTTTAAAACATTGGATATTTTTACTTTTTTTCTGGATAAACCTTTTTAAAAGTAAAATGACTTCTAAATCTTGCCTATAAAAAATAACGAATAAAAACGAATGTGGCCCAAATGATATCAGATCTTAAGGTTAAATAATGCATGCCCTTTTTTTTTTGCAAATATTCTAAACTGCACTAATAATCATTTCACATTTATATTAAAGTTAAACAGTTAAATTTGACTTCAATTCATAGCACTTTAATGATTTGTTTATCTAATCCCAATGTGTTATTAAGACTAGCACTCTAGTGCTTGGGGCCACACGTTTCTTATTCGAGCACTAGTGGTGCCATGGATGTTTGTAGTGGTTTGGAATCCACTTTAAACCGTAGACCTCGGTCTAATATGATTGTGGACTGGCGACCCTACCTCGTAAAAATAAAACTTCTCATGTTTCGGAATATGCCAGCAGGCAGATGGCCTCGGCACACCAAGGGGCTGTTGCTGCAATGCAGAAGAATTGATATTATCATAAATTGATACTTTTAAATTAATTTATAGATTCTCAGCTTCTCATAGTATTTCAAATTCAATTTATAAGAAAAAAATATTTTTAATATATACAATTAAACAAAAATTTATTAGACCCTCATATCTTTAGATTACAGTATGCGCAATATTATTCTCTTGCCATTCTGTAATTTAAAAGTAATTTTATCTGTTATTTTAACTGTAATTTTATTTCTTACGTGTAAAAAAAAACCATTAAAAACTAAAAAAAAGTTTATCACCAACATAAAAAATTTTAACTTTAAAAATTAATAATTCATTGCTTCAAAACAAAACCTCTTTCTACGAAAAACAAATTTTGATAACAAAATTAATCTACTTTTCTAAAGAAACAACAACAACAACAACAAAAATGAAATACCTATTAAATTTCATGAAACTTCTTCTTCCAAAATGCAAAGACTTTTTGCATTGAAAACGTGCAATCAAAACTTCTCCTCAGAACTTACAAATTAATCGAAAATGCGCCTAAAAACCAAATGTTAACAATTTTTCTCGGAATTTTAATGATTCCCTGACTCGTGGTAAAAGAGAGATCATTATATTTTTCCACTTGAATGAATCCCGGATAATATATCATGCAAAAATGTTTTTAAAAAATATTTTCATTGCTGGGAACTTCACAGAGTTATTCGTTTCGAGCAGATGGATTTATAAAGCATTCTTTGATGGGACAAAATAAATAATTATTGCAGCACTTAAATTGAATCTGGTACAACAGTAAATGTAATTATATTTATGAACATCTTTCATGCAAGGTGATTTTAATTGTTGCGCAACAGTAATCCTTCATAAGATTAAAAGCATACAATCTTGGAATTGTTTTGCCAAGAAAATTATTATCCAGACTGCTGTTTAACATGAGTTCTTTACTTGCTTAATGGCGCTGTAGATCCAACTCATGATAATTGTACTGTTTGTTAAGGTTTTAAATTGTATTTGTTTAAAGTCCAAGGAGAAGACATTTACAGCAATTAAAATAGGTACATTAGCACAATTATAATGTAGTAGAGAAAAGTTCTCTTCGTATTTATTTGAACATTTAAATCTTAATAGTTTTCAATTTTCCCTAAGGAACAATTAATCCCCATTAGAGGGAAATTTGCACACAAGATTATGTTTTCTGTTTATTTTAACAAGCAGTTCAACGAGGACAAAAATAATGCACCTCGTTTTAATTAAAATAGTATAATTAAACTCTTCTCGAAAAACTTGAATTAATTGCAGTGTAGATGTACGATTTAACTCTAGCGTTTCTCATATTTCTTCTTTTTTTATAATATGAATTTGATGTTTTTTAATTTATCCAAAAAGTAATAAATCTTCAAGAAGTAATGTGAAAAAATTATTTACTATGGAGTAATCTAAAACTTTCATTTGGTCAATTTTGTTTTTGAATTTTTAATTTTGTCTTGAAAGGAAAATTTTCAATATGATAAAAGCTATCACATTTGACAAAAATTTTTCAATAAATTTTATTTCTGTAAATGCTTTTAGAGCAATGTCGATACTTTTAATTCATTGATATACCTTATATATTAGGTATATTATTTATTATAGTAATAGTAGCATTAGTAGTGATTCATCTTAGTTTCTAGTTGTATAATCTTCAATTAGGAACAATAAGTAAGTATTGTTCTCTTTAATTTATTATAAAAATATTAATTACATTTAAAAAAAAAAAGGAATAAATTATTGCAATGGCCTTTAGTTGAGTAATATAAGATATTTTAAACTAAATTATTGTAAGACTAAATTCCAACTATCCAATATACTATATGTTACTGTTTAAAGGCATAAATGTAATTCCTTTTAATCATTCTTCTTTTAGGCTTAGGGAAATTCGCCGAATACTGCTCTCAGTTTTTTTTTTTATCCCTTTCAAACAATAGAATTGTTTCAATTCCTCAAAATACATATCTGTTTCTTCAATCTCTTCTACGTTTGAATAAAAGTTTTTTTCTTTGCAATTTCTACATTTTGAGGAACAATAAGGACTAAATTCAGAGAATAGATTCATCCCAACCTATGCTTTGTACCCTAATGAATGTATTGTATCCGTCTGTATTATCTTTTACCTGTTCCAAATAATCGATGAATATTCAGAAAAGAAATATTATTTTTAGACTACTGAATCTCCAAAATCTGTAATAATAAATACCAAATTTTAAATTGAAATACCTTACTTAGAATAAATATGTTATCTTTTAATTCATGAATGTTTTTATGTTCAAGTATATAAGTTATCGGGTTATGTTTTATATTCCATTTCAGAATATTTAAAAATTATCTAATAATATTTATTCCATATACTCCACTTAAATACGAGACAACCATATGCTTAACATCTCATGTTTAGTATAATCTCATGTATATCATGTCATGATAGTAACATCTCATGTTTTTCAATATGTCAGTGACGTGTTGAAAAACACGAGATGTTGTGAAAAACACATATGGTTGACATACACACACACACATATAAACTGAAGTGACAAAAGTCATGGGATAGCAATATGCAAATTTTCAGATGGTAGTAGCATCAGCGTAGAACAGGTATAAATGCACAGTGCTTTCGCAGAGCTTTCATTTCTGTTCAAGTTATTCATGAAGAGGTTTTGACGTGATGATGACCCCACGACGGAATTAACAGACTTTGAACGCGGAATGTTAGTTGGAGCTAGACGCATGGGTCATGCCATTTCGGAAATCGTTAGGGAATTCAACATTCCCAGATCCACTGTGTCAAGAGTGTGCCGAGAGTATAAAATTTCAGGTATAACATCCACCATGGACAGCGTAGTGGTCGACCGCCTACACTTAACGACCGAGACCGGCGACGTCTGCAAGAGTCGTAAATTCTAACAGACAAAGCAACACTGCGTCAAATAACCGCAGAAATCAATGTGGGACGTACAAGGGACTTGTCTGTTAGAACTGTGCGGAGAAATTTGGCTTTCTTGGGCTATTCCAGCAGAAGACCGACTCGAGTGCCTTTACTGACAGAACGACATCGCTTGCAGCGACTTTCGTGGGCACGTGAGCATATCGGTTGGTCCCTAGATGAATGGAAAACCGTGGCCTGGTCACGATTTCAGTTGGTAAGAGCTGATGGTAGGGTTCGAGTGTGGCGCAGACCCCACCAAGCCATGGACCCAAACTGTCAGCAAGGCACTGTTCAAGCTGGTGGTGGCTCCGTAATGGTGTGGGCTGTTTTTCATGGCATGGACTTGGTCCTCTGGTGCGACTGGACCCAACATTGACTGGAAATGCTTATGTTCAGCTACTTGGAGATCACTTGCAGCCATTCATGGACTTCATGTACCCAAACAACGATGGGATTTTTATGGCTGACAATGCGCCATGTCACCGGGCCACAACTGTTCGCGATTGGTTTGAAGAACATTCTGGACAATTTCAACCAATGATCTGGCCACCTAGATCTCCCGACATGAATCCCATCGAGCATTTATGGGACATCATCGAGAGGTCTGTTCGCGCCGAAAATCCTGCACCATCAACGCTTTCACAATTATGGACGTCTATCGAGACAGCATGGCTCAATATTCCTGCAGAAGACTTCCAACGACTTGTTGAGTCCATGCCACGTCGAGTTGCTGCACTTCGCCGGGCGAAAGGAGGGCCGACACGATATTAAGAGGTATCCCATGACTTTTGTCACTTCAGTGTATATATGTGTGTGTGTTATTTCTAAAAATCTCTTGCCCTTGTGTTTGATTTTCTTATAATTGTTGTTTCTTATCCCATTTTGGAGACAGCAACATTTAGACCAAATTCAAGCCCCCCGTGTGATCACGTGGAAGGAGGGAAAGCGGAACAGCTTCTGTTGTGATGGAGCATTTAGAAGTTTCACTTGGCTCCGTAACGTTGACATTTATATGGAGTAGGGTTGTCAGCCCAATTCTCTACAGCCATATTAGACCAGGAGCTACGGTTTAAAGTGGATTCCAAACCACTACAGGCACCACCGGAACTCGAATCCGAAATCTGCGGCACCGATCGCCCGATCGCTAGTCAGTCGGCCATCAGGCCCTTTTTTATAATTAAAAACAGGCTATTACAGAATCTAAAATTTCAATGCATTAAATCTAATATACGTTTCTGGTATATACAGCCCAATAAATAGTAGGTATTATCATCGAAGACAGATTGCATGGTCTTTTTCCAACTGAATCTGTAAGAAATTTCCGTTTAATTAACTAAGTTATAGTTTAAAATGGAAATAATTTAATTAATTTATTGTCCATTCATTTTACATTAAAAAGATTTATCAGAAAAAAAAAAAAGTATCACTATTTTTAAAAATTATTCTCGTATATGTTTGAGGTAAGTTATTAAATTAAAAGTGTCGTCAATGTTCTAATACCATTTGCAGAAATGAAATTTCTTAAAAATTATTTGCCAAATGCGACAGCTTTTATCCTATTGAAAATTTCCCTTTCATTAAAAAAAAAAAAAAAAAACTTGACGAAATGAAAGTTTTAGATTACTCTGTAGTAAATATTTTTTTTTACATTACTTCCTAAAGATTTATTACATTTTGATAAATTAAAAGAATTCAAATTCATATTAAAAGGGAAAAAGAACAAGAAATATAAGAGTCAAATCGTACATCTACACTTTAATTAATCCAAGTTTTCAAAACGGCGTTTAATTATAGTATTTTAATTAAAACGACGTGCATTATTTTTTTCCTCGTTGAACTGCTTGTTAAAATAAACAGAAAACATAATCTCGAGTACAAATTTCCCTCTAATGGGGGATTAATTGTTCCTTAGGGAAAATTGAAAACTATTAAGCTTTTAAATGCTCAGATAAATACGAAGAGAACTTTTCCACTACACTATAATTTTGCTAATTTACCTATTTTAATTGCTGTAAATGTCTTCTCCTTGGATTTTAAACAAACATAATTTAAAACCTTATCAAGACCACCTTAGCAATAACAATCTGGACAATTTTCTTGGCAAAAACATTCCAAGATTGTATGTTTTTAATCTCATGAAAGATTACGGTTGTGGAACAATTAAAATCTCCTTGGGTGAAAGATGTGTGTAAATATAATTGCATTTCTTGTTGCACCACGTGCTGTAATAATTTATTTATTTTTGCCGTCAAAGAATGCTTCATAAATCTATCTGCTCGAAACGAATACCTCGGTGAAGTTTTCAGTAATCAAAACATCTTTTTTCAAAAAACATTTATTTGCATGATTTATTATCCCGGGATTCATTCAAGTGAAAAAATATAATGATCTCTCTTTTACCACGAGTCAGGGAATCATTAAAATTCCGAGAAGAATTGTTAACATTTGATTTTTAAGGGCATTTTCGATTAATTTGTAAGTTCTGAGGAGAAGTTTTGATTACACGTTTTCAAAGCAAAAAAGTCTTTGCATTTATGGAAGAAGACGTTTCGTTAAATGTAATAGGTGTTTCATATAATTTTTTTTTTTGCTTATTTCTGGATAAAAAAGCAGATTAATTTTGTTACAAAATTAGTTTTTGATAGAAAGGGGTTTTTTTTGAAGCAATGGGATTTTCAATTTTTAAATTTAGAATTTGTGACGTCTGTGACAAAATATTTTTCTTGCTTAATGGGTTTCTTAAGCGATAGAAATAAAGTTACAGTCAAAATAACTGATAACATTACTTTATTTAAGATATGAAAATATTATAGCTTTGCCATGTTAAGAAGTACTTTTATTTCAATTGCATATAATATTTTTTGATTTAATTGCATGTATTAGTTTTTCGGAATCCACTTTGATCTATAAATTAATTTAAAAGGATTCATTTATATTAATAACAATTCTTCTTCAATGGTTATGATTGTAGACCTTTTTACAATCATTTTAATAGATTGTTCAGGGTCTAAGGACAATCATAATAGACAAAGGACCTACTGATCAAAGTGGATTCGAACTACTACAAGCATCCATGGAATAGACGGGTTTCGAACCCGAAACTTATGGTACCGAGCTCCAAAGCATTAGATTAAATAACACATTAGGGTTTCGGAAAAATATAATCATTATGGTTCTATGAAGAGAAGTCAAATGGAAGTACTTAATTTAAATATAAAATCTACAAATAATAATTAGTGCGGTTTAGCGTTTTGCAAAAAACTTGGCATGCATTTGTTAATGTTAAGATCTAATATCAGTTACATCATATTCGTTTTTATATCTCTCTTTATTTTTCATTTAAAAACGTCTATAAGTGAAAAAAATAAAAACTTCAATTGTTTAAAAACATTCTGGTATATGTTGAGGTATATTACTTAATTAAAAGTATCGACAATGTTTTATAAGTATTTACAGAAATGAAATTTTTAAACATTATTTATCAAATGCCACAGCTTTTATCATATTGAAAATTTCCCTTTCATGATAAAAAAAAAAAACTTGACGAAATTAAAAGCTTTAGCTTACTCTTAGTAAATATATTTTTAAATTACTTCCTGAAATATTATTATTTTTCGATCAATTGAAAAAAAAATTATATTCATTTTAGAGAGAAAAAAATATGCAGAGATGCGAGAATCAAATCGTACTACACTACACAGCAATTAATTCAAGTTTTTCAAAACAGCATTTAATTATAGTATTTTAATTAAAACGACGCGCATTATAATTTTTGTCCTCGTTGAACTGCTTGTTAAAATAAACAGAAAGTATAATCTTGAGTGCAAATTTCCCTCTGATGGGGATTAATTGTTCCTTATGGAAAATTGAAAACTATTAAAATTTAAATGCTCAGATAAATACGAAGAGATCTTTTCCACTACATTATAATTGTGCTAATTTACCTATTTTAATTGCTGTAAATGTCTTCTCCTTGGACTTTAAACAAACACAATTTAAAATCTAAACAAGACGTACAATTATCATGAGATAGATCTACAGGACCATTAAACAAAGAAAGAACTCATGTTAAATAACAGTCTGGACAATTTTCTTGGCAAAACAATTCCAGGATTCTATGTTTTTAATCTTATGCAGGATTATTGTTGTGCAACAATTAAAATAGCCTTGCCGTGAAAGATGTTCGTAAATATAATTACATTTATTGTTTCACTAGGATTCAATTTACGTGCTGTAATAATTTTTACGTTTGCCGTTAAAGAATGCTTTATAAATCCATCTTCTCGAAATAAATACCTCGGTGAGTAATCAAAACATTTTTTAAAAAAACATTTATTTGCATGATACATTATCCCAAGGATTCCTTCAAATGAAAAAATATAATGATCTCTCTTTTACCACGAGTCTGGGAATCATTAAAATTCCGAGAATAATTGTTAACATTTAGTTTTTAAGCGTATTTTCGATTAATTTGTAAGTTCCAAAGAGAAGTTTTGATTGCACGTTTTCATTGCAAAATGTCTTTTCTTTTTTGGAAGAAGAAGTTTCCATGAAATTTAATAGGTCTTTCATATTTTTTTTTTCTTTGCTTATTTCTGGAGAAAGCAGATCAATTTTGTTACCAAAATTAGTTTTTCGTAAAAAGATTGTTTTTTTTTTGAAGCAATGAATTATTAACTTTTAAAGTTAGAATTTGTTATGTCTGGGATAAAGTATTTTTGTGTTTAATGGGTTTTTGCACGAAAGAAATAAAAATTACAGTTAAAATAACTGATAACATTATTTTAAATGTAATTTTAATATATTAAGACAATTTTAAGATTACCTTAAATATTTTTTAAGATAACAAAATATTACAAGCGAATAGCTTTGTGTAATGTTAAGATACTTTCACCTCAAGAAATAATATTCTAATTATTTTTTGTTAATTGAATATATTAAAAATAATGTTTTCTAATAAACTTACACTAGAAATAATACCATAAGCTGAGATTTTATTTATTAATTTAAAATAGTTCATTCATGTACATAACTATTCTTCTTCTGCAGTGGCACAATATTATTCCCTTGGTGCGCCAAGGCAGTTTGTCTACTGTCTGTCTGTCTGAAGATCTACAATCATATTAGACCGGGACCTACTGTTTAAAGTGGATTCCTAAGTACTAAAAGCATCCATGCCACTGTAGCGACTCGAACACAAAATATTTGGCACCCGACACCAGAGCGCTAATTTAAATAATACATTAGGCTTTCGATAAAAAATAATCATTAAGGTGCTATGGAAAGAAATCAAATTTTACGCCTTAATTTAAATACAAAATATAAAAATAAAAATTAGTGCAGTTTAGCGTTTTGTAGAAAACTTGCCACGCAATGGTAATTGTTAAGATCCGATATCATTTGCATTATATACATTTTTGTATCTCTCTTTATTTTACTTGCCTTCAAAAGCCATTTTAAATTTAAAAAGGAACATTTAAAAAAGGAAAATTTAATTTAATAATTATTATTAATTATTTAAATTAAATCAATTTTTAAATCATTTTCGATTACGTTTGAGGTATGTTATTTAAATAAAATTATTGACAACAATCAAAAAGCATTTACAGAAATAAAATGTCTTAAAAATTATTTGTAAAATGCGACAGCTGTTATCACATTGAAAATTTCATTTTCATGATTAAAAAACGTGACAAAATGACAGTTTTAGATTACTCTCTAGTAAATAAAATGTTTTTAATTACTTCCTGAAAATTTATCACTTTTTGGGTAAATTTAAAAAAAACATATTCATATTAAAAGGAAAAAAAAGAGGAAATATAAGAAATGCTAGAGTAAAATCGTACACCTACACAGCAATTATTTCAGGTTTTTCAAAAACGGCGTTTAATTATAGTATTTTAATTAAAACGACGTGCATTATTTTTGTTCTCGTTGAACTGCTTATTAAAATAAACAGAAAACATAATATTGAGGGGGCAAATTTCCCTCTATTGGGGATTAATAGTTCCTTAGGGAAAATTGAAAACTATTAAGCTTTAAATGCTCAGATAAATACGAAGAGAACTTTTCCACTACATTATAGTTGTGTTAATTTACCTATTTTAATTGCTGTAAAAGTTTCCTTCTTGATTGGACTTAAAGAAACACAATTATAAACCTAAACAAGACGTACAATTATCATGAATTGGATCTACAGCACCATTAAACAAAGAAAGAACTCATGTTAAACAGCAGTCTAGACAATTTTCATGGCAAAACAATTCCAAGATTGTATGTTTTTAATCTTATGAAGGATTACGGTTGTGCAACAATTAAAATCTCCTTGCGTTTATGAGGTTCGTAAATATAATTACATTTATTGTTGCAAACAGAATTCAGTTTAGGTTCTTTAATAATTATTTATTTTTGCCTTCAAAGAATGCTTTATAAATCCATCTACTCGAAACGAATATCTCCGTGAAGTTCCCAGTAACTAAAACATTTTTTTTTAAAAACATTTATTTGCATGATATATTATCCTGGGATTCATTCAAGTGGAAAATATAATGATCTCTTTTACTGCGAGTCAGGGAATCATTAAAATTCCGAGAAGAATTGTTAACATTTGGTGTTTAAGCGCATTTTCGATTAATTTGTAAGTTCCGAGGAGAAATTTTGATTGTACGTTTTCTATCCAAAAGCCTTTGAATTTTGGGAAGAAGAAGTTTCATGAAATTTAATAGGTATTTCAGATTTTTTTCTGCTGTTTTTCTGAAGAAAAAGCGGATTAATTGTGTTACAAAAAATTAGTTTTTCGTAGAAAGAGTTTTTTTTTTGAAGCAATGAATTATTAATGTTTAAAGTTAGAATTTGTTATGATTGTGATTACATTTTTTTCTTGTTGAAGGGATTTCTTACACGAAAGAAATAGAATTACGTTTAAAATAACTGATGACATTATTTTATATTACTGAATGAAAAGAGAATAACTTTGTGCAATGTTAAGGTACTTTAATTTCAAGAAAAAGGTATAATACTTATTACTTAATCGTATATATTAAAAATAATGTCTAAATAATTCAAATAAATTTGCATTAGAAATAACAAGGCAGTTTGCCTACTGGAAAATTTCGAAACATGAGATGTTTCCTTTTTTAAGGGTTAGGGATTGTCCAGGCCTAGGCCCAAAGCTTTACAATCATATTAGACTGATGTCTAGGGCTTAAAGTGGATTCCGAACCACTAAAAATATCCATGGCATCTCTGGCACCTAGCGGCAGAGCGTTTTGACAACATTACTTTATTTAAGATATGAATAGAAAATATATATTTATGCAAAGTTAAAAAAATACTTTAATCTCAAGAAAAAAAAGAGTCTAATATATTTATTTAATTGCATGTGTTAAAAAAATAGTATCTAAATATTTCTAATAAACTTGCATTAGAAATAATATTATAAGCTGAGAATATATTTATTAATTTAAAAACAATTTATTCATGTTATTAACAATTCTTCTTCGGCGCTATGCGCAACAGTTACTAGGTGGGAGGCCGTTTGCCTACTGTTAGGTTTCGAGACAGGAAATGTTTCAGTTTTACAGGGTAGGGTTTTTAGCCTTACACCTAACGCTCTACAGTTATATTAGACCGGACCTACTGTTTAAAGTGAATTCTTAAGTACTACAATCTTCTGCGGCATTTGCGAGGATCGAACCCTAAACCTGTGGTACCGAGTGCCAGAGCTCTAGTCTTATAACACACTAGGGCTTCGATAAAAAATAATCCTTAAGTTGATATGAAGAGAAGTCAGATTTATATAAACTTAAATATAAAATTAAAAAATAATAAAAGCGCAGTTTAGAGTTTTGCAGAAAACTTGGCATGTATTAGATGCTTGATACATTATGTTATGATCTGTTGTAATTTACACCATATTCATTTTTATATCTTTCTTTATTTTTCATATGTAAAATTTAGAAGTAATTTTACATTTTAAAAGGTTCATCTAGAAAAAAAATTTCAATTTTTCTAAAATCATTCTCGTATATGATTGAGGCATATTATTGAATTAAAAGTATAGAGCATTTACAAAAAGGAAATTTCTTAAAAGTATTTCTCAGATGCGACAGATTTTATCATATTTCAAATTTCCCTTTCATGATAAAAAAAAAAAGTTGATGAAATGAAAATTTTAGAATACGCCATACTAAATTAATTTTTTACTTCTTCCTGAAAATTATTATTTTTTTGATAAATTAAAAGAAATCAAATTCATATTAGAAAGGTAAAAAAAAAAGAAGAAATATGAGAAATGACCGAATCAAATCGTACATCTACACTACAATTAATTTAAGTTTTTCAAAACAATGATTAATTATAGCATTTTAATTAAAACGACCGTGAAATATTTTTGTCCTGGTTGAACTGCTTGTTAAAAATAAATAACAGCAAACAGCATCTCGAGTGCAAATTTCCCTCTAATGGGGATTAATTGTCCCTTAGGAAAAATTGAAAACTATTAAGCTCTAAATGCTCAGATAAATACGAAGAGAACTTTTCCACTATACTATAATTGTGCTAATTTACCTATTTTAATTGTTGTAATTGTCTTCTCCTTGGATTTTAAACAAACACAATTTAAAACCTAACAAGACATACAATTATCATGCGTTGGATCTACAGGCCATTAAACAAACAAAGAACTCATGTTAAATAACAGTCTGGACTATTTTCTTGGCAAAACAATTCCAGGATTGTATTTTTTCAATCTTTGAAGGAATACTGTGGTGCAGCAATTAAAATCTTCTTGCGTGAAAGATGTTCGTAAATATAATTACATTTATTGTTGTACCAGGATTTAATAACGAATAGTAGTAATTATTTATTTTAGCCCATCAAAGAATGCTTTATAAATCCATCTGCTCGAAACGAATACCTCGGTGAAGTTCCCAGTTATCAAAAACATTTAAAAAAAAAAAAACATTTATTTGCATGATATATTATCCCGATTCATTCAAGTTTAGAAAATATAATGATCTCTTTTACTACGAGTTAGGGAATCATTAAAATTTCGATAAGATTTGTTAACATCTGATTTTTAAGAGCATTTTCGATTAATTTGTAAGTTCCGAGGAGAAGTTTTGATTGCACGTTTTCAATGCAAAAAGTCTTCATTTTGAAGAAGCAGTTTCCTGAAATTTAATAGGTATTTCATATTTTTTGCTTATTTCTGGAAAAAAAGCTGATTAAATTTGTTATCAAAATTAGTTTTCGTAGAAAGAGTTTTGTTTTTTGAAGCGATGAATTATTAATTTTTAAAGTTATATTTTGTTATGTCGGTGATAAAATTTTTTTTTTATTTAATGGGTTTCATACACGAAAGAAATACAATTACATTTAAAATAACCGATAACATTATTTTATTTAAGATATGACAAGACAATAGATTTGTGCAATGTTAAGATACTTTAATCTCAAAAGTAATATTGGAATATTTTTTTGTTAATTGCATATATTAAAAATAAAGTTTTTAAAATAAACTTGTGCATATATAATAGTACATGCTGACAATCAATTAATTAATTAAAATTAATGGATTCATATTCATAACAATTTTGTTTCTGCGATAGTGCAAGACCTGCTTGGTGGGTCAAGGCAGTTTGTCTACTGGAAAATTTCGGAACATGAGATGTTTTATTTTTAAGGGTTATGATTGTTCAGACCTACGCCCAAAGATCTACTATCATATTCGACCGGGAGCTGAGATTTAAAGAGGATTCCACACCCCTACAATCATCCATGGCACGACGAGGGCTCGAACCGAAACCTATGGCACCGAACGCCACAGAGCGAATTTTAATAACACATTAAGGTTTCAATCAAAATCTATCATCAAAATACTATGAATAGTCAAATGTCAATCTAATATGTCAAGTAGAATTTAACAGTTTAAATTAAATGTAAAATATGAAATAATAATTAATTCAGGTTTAGCGTTTTGCAGAAAAAATGACATGCATTAGTTGATATTAAGATCTGATATCATTTCATATAAAGTCGTTTTTATATCTCTCTTTATTTTTCATTTAAATTTAACGTCATTTTGCATTTATGCAGAAAAAAGTAAAAATTTCAATTTTTAAAATCATTCTCAAATACTTATGTTTGAGATATATTACTGAATTAAAGTATTGACAATGTTCAATAAGCATTTACAGAAATGAAATTTCTTAAAATTATTTGTCAAATGCACAGCTTTTTTCATATTGAAAATTTCCATTTCATGATAACAAAAAAAAAAATTTCGAAATGAAAGTTTTAGATTACTCCGTTAAATTTTTTTTAAATTACTTAGATTTAAAAATATTTTTTGAATTAAAGTTCGTACATCTAACTGCATTTTATTTTTCAAAACGGTTTTCACGTTTTTCAATATAATATTCCTTAAAAATAAAATAAATTCTATTTTAAAAAACACCTTACGGAAAAAATATTCGTAGTAAATAATTATTTTTTAATTACGAGGAAATCAAATTCTTATTAGAAGGGGATTAAAAAAAAAAAGAATAAATATTAAAAATGCAAGAGACAAATAATTCACTGTTTTCCAAAAAACAGCATTTAATTAGAGTATTTTAATTAAAAACTGCATTTTATTTTTGTCCTTGTTGAACTGATTGTTATAATAAACAGAAAGTATATTCTTGAGTGCAAATTTCCCTCTAATGGGGATTAATTGTTCCTTAGGGAAAATTGAAAACTATTAAGATTTAAATGCTCAGATAAATACGAAGAGAACTTTTCCACTACATTATAATTGTGCTAATTTACCTATTTTAATTGCTGTAAATGTCTTCTCCTTGGATTTTAAACAAACACAATTTTAAAACCTAAACAAGACGTACAATTATCATGATATGAATCTACAGAACCATTAAACAAAGAAAGAACTCACGTTAAACAGCAGTCTGTACAATTTTTTTTTGGCAAAACAATTCCAGGATTGTATGTTTTTAATCTTATGCTGGATTATTGTTGTGTAACAATTAAAATCTCTTTGAGTGAAAGATGTTCGTAAATATAATTAGATTTATTGTTGCTCCAGATTTCAATTTACGTGCTGTAATAATTATTTATTTTTGCCGTCAAAGAAGGCTTTTGTAATTTCATCTTCTCGAAACGAATACCTGGATGAAGTTCCCAGTAATCAAAACATTTTTTAAAGAAACATTTATTTGCATGGTATATTATCCCGGGATTCATTCAAGTGGAAAAATATAATGATCTCTCTTTTACCACGAGTCAGGGAATCATTAAATTTCCGAGAAGAATTGTTAACATTTGGTTTTTAAGAGCATTTTCGATTAATTTGTATGTTCCGAGGAGAAGTTTTGATTGCACGTTTTCAGTACAAAAAATCTTTGAATTTTGGAAGAAGTTTCAGGAGATTTAATAGGTATTTTTTTGCTTATTTCTGGAAAAAGCAGATTAATTTTGTTACAAAAATTAGTTTTTGGTAGAAAGAGTTTTTTTTTTTTTTGGAGCGACGAGTTATTAATATTTAAAGTTAGAATTTGTTATGTCTGCGATAAACGTTTGTTGTGTTTAATGGGTTTTTACACGAAAGAAATAGAATTACATTAAATGATGGCATTACTTTATTTAAGATGTGACAAAAGTATATCTCTGTGCAATATTAAGACATTTTAAAAAATGTGTAAATTTTTTATGTAATTGTATATAGTGAAAATAATGTGTTTTTTTTTTTTTTAATAAACTAGCATTTGAAATAATATTATAAGCTGATAATTTTTTAATTAATTTAAAATTATTTCTTCATATTAATAAAAATTATTCTTCTGCATATGCGCAACAGTGCCTCTGTGGGACGGGGCCGTCTGGCTGCTGACAGGAGATGTTTTTCTTTTTTACGGGAGACAGATGTTCGAAACAGGAGATGTTTTTCTTTTTACGGGGAAGGGTTGTCAGCCCTCTGCCCCAAGTTCTACAATGTTAGACAGCAACCTTTGGTTTAGAGGGCATTCCGAATCCCTACAAGCATCCATGGCACCGTCACGACTCGAACCCCGAAACCTGTGGAACAAAGCTCTAATCGATCTGCCATCAAGCACATTAAAAAAATCAATTATTTCATTTAAATAAATCTAATATATTATTTTGGTGCTGTATAATTATTTTTACTTTATTTCTTAGGTCCCGTATAATGTGACAGTAGAGTGTTGGGCTTAGGGCTCACAACCCTACCCTGTAAAAAGAAAACATTTCGTGTCTTGAAATCAGCTAGTAGGCAGAAGGTCTTGGCCCACCACGGGGTTGCAGTGCCACTGAAGAAGAAGAACGCACATTAAATGCTCAAATCTTGGTAGGGATGCCTGCTTGTTATGATCTAAGTAAGGAGTAACAAAAATCACGAATCTCTTTTCTGAGATATATTACCCTATTGTTTTTCGATATTTGCGACATTTCTGCGTGGTCCAATTTCTGGTAGCCGTCCGTACATATCCAATGTTCAACCGGAGAAAAGTCTGGTGATTTTGCTAGCCAAAAATATTATTAACAGCAATATGTATTATAGAGATATGTGATCCGTATAGGACTATGCATTATTATGTTGTAAGGCATGATTATAGGCATTATTATGTTGTAAAATGTCTGTCCCTGAATGCCATGGTGGTACACTGAGTTTATACTAAAGGAAAGATGCGATTTGAAACTTAGCGTTACCTTCATCTAAACCTTTCCAATAATATAAAAGAAAATGTGATTAAAAATATATTAAGACACAGAATATTTAAAACCTAAAACATATTACATAAATAAGTTTGCAGTAATCATATTGGTTTACCAGGTTTCAGACGAACAAAAATGAACGGAAAGCCTTCTTAAACAATGATAGATTCGATATATCTGTTGGAAGGAATGCCCGTTTTAAGAAGATACGAACTCTACTAGATCTTCTAGACGGTGTTTGATACAAAGGGCATTGTATTTACTGTTTGTACATAAAGACCCATCATTACCAGGATATCCCTGGTAATGCTGAAACTGTTATATCTGCATTCTGGGACCTTGTTGTGTGAGTATGCCTTGCATTGGAAAACAACACAGTTTTGTTATTCATTTTATGCTCCATGATTTAATTTGGTAATCTAAAATATGCAGCAAAATAAAAATAAATCTGATCTGACAAACGAACGGCCAAAAAACAACGAGCATTTCGATAACAAAATCAGCAAATGCAAATATATAGTTTTTGAGAGAGAGAACAAATCTCATCTTATTAAGCAGCGATTTTGTTTCTTCATTTGTCAAATTCATTTAGGCTGCGGCTTTCGCGAGGTATCTGCCATAACGAGATTAGGCGGATCCAAATTCGGTTTTCTCCAATGCTGAAGTGAGTAATCTGATATAAATGAAAAAATTGGTGGATAAAAGAAATCTACCTAATATACTCCCAACCCATCCTTTAAGATGAAGAATGAAAAAAAAATGGACTAAACTGGATTAATTCGGCGAAACTTTTCTGAGAGGTTCATGTTCACTGAAAAATGCGAAAAGTTATATTCTTTTTTTTTTTTCTTTTTTTTTTTTTGTGTTATTATAAATTTGACGTAAATGGGATCTATAAAAAAGGGAAGGGGGCTAGATCCGGGCACATTTGTTGACTCCCTCTCTCTTAATTGCCAGGGCAAGTAGTGGAAGAAATGGCGCAAATAAAACAGCACGGACAGCGGGTTTATTTCTGATCTCGTTAGAATAACTTAATCTGAGGACGAAAATTCCGTCTAGTGAGCTTACTATAATTAATGATAAATCTTGGAAAATCGGGAAAAAAATAGTTCATTCAAGAAATAGAGAAAAGTTTTGTTTTTTAATGCGGGTTTCCTTTTCTCTTTATTTTGACATGGATTCGTAAATTAAAGTTTTCCACATATGTGGTCTGATATAAATAAGATTAAAGTCATTAATATTTTAGCAAATCAACTAGCAACTATTCAATAACAAATTATCATGTGCGTATGTCTAATCCTGCAATGTGGGACGGATAGCCTATGAGCAATCTACTCCTGGATGGAAGGAAAGAAGCAATTTCTGTTGTAATGAAGCAGCCGTAGAAATTTGTTTTGCCTACATGTTGCTGATTGAAGAGGGCAGTGCCTTCCGGGAGTACCTTAAGGGGGAATACCGCAAATTTACGTACTTTTTAACGGAGAAAATGCAAAACTTCCACCAGGTAGTCTAAATAACGGAGTCAAGGTTCTCAACATCCCAAACGTCATCGTGGTTCCTCATTTTTTTCAAACCGTATCTACAACAAAGCTGCCAATGGATTAAACCTCCGCTTGCCTAATACTCACCAGCGGCGTACGTTACCACTGCGCCAGGAGTCGGTCTATGATTATGTTAAATGTACGGAAAACAGAGGTATTAAATCGGAAAGTGATCATATAGTTACACAGAATAGCAAACATCAACCATACGCTGACGACATCATTTATGACAATGAATAATACTTGCACTTTATTCCTGCAAACATTGTACATGCAAACACAATAGAAGAAGATATATTATATGACAAAACCAATATTAAACATATTATGTGACAAAAATGTATACAGTTAGATTCATGAAACGTTAACAGACGGTGTTCATTACAAAGTGTGATATGTTTAATGTTCGTACGCTGTAACAATGCCAAGTAGTATCCTGAGTAACGCTGAATCTATTGCATCTGGATTCAGGAATGTTACTGTGTCCATATGCCTCGCATTCAAAGACAGCACGGTTTTTTTTCTTCATTTCATGGCTCGTGATTTAATTTGTTAATCTAAAATATTCATCGAAATAAAATAAATCTCAACCGACAAACGAACGGACAAACGATGAGTATCGCGATAACGAAATCAGCAAATGCAAAGATTTAGTTTTGCGAGAGAGAGAGAGAGCAAATCTCATCTTATTAAGCAGCGATTTGTTTCTTCGTTTGTCAAATTCATTTAGGCTGTAGCTTTCGTGTGGTATCCGCCATAACGAAATTAGGCGGATCCAAATTCGGTTTTTCCCCAACGCTAAAGTGCCTAATCTGATATGAATGAAAAAAAATTGGGGACAAAAGAAATCTGTCCAATATACACACCAACCAACCCTTTAAGATGAAGAAGAAATAAAAAAAAAATCTAAACTGGATTACTTCGGCGAAACTTTTCTGAGAGGTTCATGTTTACTGAAGAATGCGGAAAGTTATGTTCTTTTCTTTTTTCTTCTTTGCGTTATCATAAATTTGACGTAAATGGGATCTATAAAAATGGGAGGGGGGTAGATCCGGCATTTGTTGACTTCCTCTCTTAATTGACGTGGAAAGTAGAGGAAGAAATGGCGCAAATAAAACAGCACAGACAGCGGGTTGATTTCCGATCTCGTTAGAATAACTTAATTTGACGACGGAAAATTCCGTCCTGTGAGATCGCCGCTCCCCATAATTAATGATAAATCTTGGGGAATCGGGAAAAGAAAGCAGTTCATACCAAAATTGAGAGAAGCTTTGTCTTTTAATGCAGGTTTTTTTTTTTTTTTATTTTGACATGGATTCTCAAATTAAATTTTTGAATATCTAGTCTAATATAAATAAAATTAAAGTCATTAATATTTTAACAAATCCATCAGCAACATATCAATAACAAGTCATCATGTATATGCGTTTCTAATCCTCAATGTCTGGCAGCGCTTGACGGACATCCCTAGTCTTCTCATGGATATTGGTAAAGGGGACAGCTCCTGTTGGAATGGAACACTCGTAGGTAGAAGTATGACTTGGGTTGAGTCACTGAAGAAGGAGGTGAGTTCGGGAAGGGGGGACTTTAGGGGCAACCCAATCACAATTTTGTATCGTATGGCAGAAAACTTGAAAACTCCCACCAGGTAGTCTGACTAACGAAACAAGATTCTCAACATCACAAATGCCCTCGAATCTCCTCGATTTTTGTAACCGCGTCCAACAAAATTGCCATAGGAATGAACTTCAGTCCTAATGCCCCTGAGCTACCTGTTACCACTGAGATCTTCTTGAGTGTTTGGGTTTGGTAGACCGGAACCTACATATTTAAGTGGATTCCGAACCACACTCACACATCCATGCTAGCGCCAGGATTCGAACCTATAGCCTGGGGTACCAACGCGTTAATAAGGGCGATGCAATCATACTGGATGGCGAGCAAGTATTCAGTGGAGCAAATATAAATGGAAAAATCCCTTTTGCAAAGATAAGTTCGATAAATCTCTTGGCCGGAATGCCCTTTTAAGAAGATAGGAACTCCTTAGGCTCTTCTTAATGGTGTTTGCTATGACATTTTAAATGGTTGTACATTGTAGCAATCCCATCGGGTATCCTGAGTAACGCTGGTATCTGTTGCACCTAAATTCTGAATGTTCTTGTGTCATTAAGCCCCGCAATCAAAAACAACATAGCTTTGTTTTTCACTTCATGCTTTATGATTTAATTATGCTATAAAATAAAAAACTATAAAATAAATCTGAACCGACAAACGACGGCCGGGCAATGAGTATATAGATAACCAAATCAGCAAAAGCAAAGATTTAGTTTTTGCGAGAGAGAGCAAATTTCATCTTATTAAGCAGTGATTTTGTTTCTTCGTTTGTCGAATTCATTTAGGCTGCGGCTTTCGCGAGGTATCTGCCATAACGAAATTAGGCGGATCCAAATTAGGTTTTCTCCGACGCTGAAGTGCCTAATCTGATATGAATGAAAAATTTGGGGGAAAAAGAAATCTGCCTAATATACACTCCCAACCCACCCTTTAAGATGAAGAAGAAATAAAAAAATCTAAACTGGGATTACTTTTCGGCGAAACTTTTCTGAGAGGTTCATGTTTACTGAAGAATGCGGAAAGTTATGTGCTTTTCTTTTTAATCTTTGCGTTATCATAAATTTCACGTAAATAGGATCTATAAAAAGGGGGTGGGGTAGATCCGGGCACTCTGTTCGGCCCCCTCTCTTAATTGCCGTGGAAAGCAGTGGAAGAAATGGCGCAAATAAAACAGCACAGACAGTGAGTTGATTTCCGATCTCGTTAGAAAACTTAATTTGAGAACGGAAAATTCCGTCTTGTGAGATCGCCGCTCTCTATAATTAATGATAAATCTTGGGAAATCGGGAAAAGAAAATAGTTCATGCCAGAAATCGAGAAATGTTTTGTTTTTAATGAGGATTTTTTTTCATTTTGATATGGATTCTCAAAATAAATATTTTCAAATATCTAGTCTGATATAATTAAAATTAAAGTCATTAATATTTTAGCAAATCAGATACCAAAAACCAAAAGCAAGTCATCATATTTAACAAATAAATAACAATAAATATTTTTATTAATGATATATATGCCCGATGGTCGAATGATTACCGCCCTGTCTCTAGATGCCGCAGATTTCGGGCTAGAAACCCAGCTGTGAGATGGAAGTTTGTAGCGGTTCGAATCCACTTTAAACCACATGACACTGTTTCATATGACTGTATGAGTGTCACGGAGCCAAGTCAGGCTTATTTCACCCTCATCATCCTCAAACTGTATAGGAGCAATGCAACTCTAGGCACAGTGAAGTGGTGTGGTGTAATAGTAGTAGCCCTAATGCTCACCACTGTTCCTTTATAACGGTGGATCAATCATGCTAGTTAGCCTGCAAGATTATAGACGTGCAAAAATGAACGGAAAGTCCACTTTAACAAATTTAGGTTTTATAAATATGTTGACTGAAATGTTTGTTTAAACTGGTTGAAGATATGAATTCCCAATGTTTTTCTAAAGGTGTAAGTTTTTACCTGTTGTTGTGACTAATCCTCCGTGTCCAGCAAAGCAGACTTACACCCCATGAGTTGTCTACCAGTTTTTGTTGCTGTGGAGTACCCGTCGGTAGAACATCTACCCATCGGTAGAAGGAGGGAAGTGCTTTCTCGGAATATTTTCAGGTAAACTACCCAGCATTAGCGTATCTTATAGGAGAAAATCCCGTAAACCTCCACCAATTAGCCCAACTAACGAGGCAGGATACTGAACACCATAAACGCCATTGAATCTCCTTGTTTTTGAAGCAGTGTCTATAGTAATACCAAACGCGGATCGAACATCAGTCGTCATGCTCACCAGTTAAGCACTTTTCCACTGAGCGAGGAGTTTGCCAGGCTGCGTTTGTTACAATGTGGGGTGTTTTTTATATTGATACATAATAGCAATTCCATAGGATATCTTCTCTGGTAACGCTGAATCTCTTGCATCTGCATTCTGAAATGTTTTTGTGTCAATATGCCCTGCATTTGAGATCAAAAACAAGGCTTAGTCTTTCACTTCATGCTTCATGATTTAATTTGGTCATCTATAATATGCAGCGAAAAATTAAATCACTGAACTGACTGAACTTCTGAAATCATACTGAATGGTTTGATTTGTCGTTCTGTGGTCATTTTTGCACACTTTGGCCTAATTAATCCAGGACCTACACTTTAATGTGGATTCCGAACCATCAGCAAACATCCCTGCCACAGCCAGCAGTTGAACCTGAAGTTTGTGGTACTAACGGCCAGAGAAATAGCGAATTGCATATTGAGTAAGAGATTTTCAAAATTTCGCGACTGTTATCGAAAACGAGCAGTATAAAGAAAAATGTTACTAGAAATTTTATAACGTATAGAGTATTTACAACCTAAAATATTTATTTCTTTAATAACGGTAGAGCAATCATAATTGTTAGCGCGGAAATTTTCAGATGAACAAAAAATGAACGGAAAGAACTCTTTAACAAAGATAGATTCGATAAATCTGTTGGTCGGAATGTACAGTTAAGAAGGTACTAACTCTCAAGCTCTTCTAGAAGGTGTTGGTTACAAAATGTGGTATTTTTAATGTCGGTACATAGTAGCAATCTCACTGGGGGTAACCTGCGTAATGCTTAATCGGTTGCATAAACATTCTGGGAAGTTCCTGTCTCAATATGCCCTACATTAGAAAACAACACGCTTTTGTTTTTCATTCCATGCTTTATGATTTAATTTGGTCATCTGAAATATGCAGAAAAGTAAAATAAATCTAAACCGACAAACGGACGTCCAAACTACTAGTTTCTCGATAACCAAATCAGCAAATGCAAAGATTTAGTTTTGCGAGAGAGAGCAAATCTGATCTTATTAAGCGGCAATTTTGTTTCTTCGTTTGTCGAATTCATTTAGGCTGCGGCTTTCGCGAGGTTATCAGCCATAACGAAATTAGGCGGATCCAAATTCGGTTTTCTCCGACGCTGAAGGGCGTAATCTGATATAGATAAAAAAAAAAAGTGGGGGACAAAAGCCTAAGTATGCCTAATATACTCTCAACCCACCCTTTAAGATGAAAAAGAAAGAAAAAAAAATCTAAACTGGATTACTTAGGCGAAACTTTTATGAGAGGTTCATGTTTACTGAAGAATGCGCAAAGTTATGTTCTTTTCTTTTTTTTTTTTTTTTTTTTTATTCCTTCTTCTTTGCGTTATCATAAATTTGACGTAAATAGGATCTATAAAAAGGGGTGGGGGTAGATCCGGGCACTTTGTTGGCTCTTCCTCTCTTAATTGCCGTGGAAAGTAGTGGAAGAAATGGCGAAAATAAAACAGCACGGACAGCGGGTTGATTTCCGATCTCGTTAGAATAACCTAATATGAGGATGGAAAATTCCGTCTTGTGAGATTGCCGCTCTCTATAATTAATGATAAATCTTGGGAAATCGGGAAAAGTTTTTGTTTTTTTAATGCGGATTTTCTTTCTTTCTTTTTTTTTTTTTTTGTCATTTTGTAGTTTTTCATTTTGTAAATTTTTTCAAATAGGTAGTCTGATATGAAGAAAATTAAAGTCATTAATATATTAGAAATTCTAATAGTAACAAATCAATAGCAACTCATCATATTTTAACAAACCAACAACATGCTGTCTATGTGCCTGATGGCCGGGTGACTAGTGCCCTGCCTCTCTTCACCACAGATTTGCTAAAAGATCTATTGCCAGGTTACTGCCCAGGCGTTGGTATTTTCCGGGCTAAAGTCCCGGCGGTACCATTGATATTTGTAGTGGTTCGGAATCCACTTTAAGTCGTAGGTTCCGGTTTCATATGACTGTAAGAGTATTACGAAGCCCAGTCAGATTATCTCACCCCCCCATCATTTCCAAATTGTAAATGGCCAGCTCAGCCCTAGTCACAGTGATGTGGTGTGGTGTAGTAGACGTAGCCCTTATGCTTATCAGCGCGGTACATTGCCACTGAGATCATACTGAATGATTTGGTTTGGCGTGTCGCTCTATTGCCATTTGTTTGCAGACTTTTGGTTAGTTAGATTGGGGCCTACAGTTTAACGTGGATTCCGAACCACTAACAGACATCCCTGCCACTGCCATGATTCGAATCTGAAACTTGTGGTACCAAAGGCAGCTCTCGCCAATTGCGTTTTGAGTGAGAGATGAGTTTTAAAATTTAGCATTACTATGATTGAAAACTATCAATTATTATAAATGAAAATGTGATTAAAAATATGTTAAGCTATAGAGTATTTACAACATAAAACATATTTCCATAATAAGTGTGGGGCAATTATGCTTGATAGCCATCAAGGTTTCAGACTTTCAAAAAAGAACGAAAATCCATCTTAAACAAAGATAGGTTCTATAAATATCTTGCTGGAATATCCGTTTAAACTGGTTGTAGATATGAACTCCCTTTATGCTCTTCTAAACTATATTTGGGTGTTGCTGTTGTTGTGACTAATCCTCAGTGTTTGACAACGGTGGTCGGACTCTCCATGAGTAGTCTACTTATGGATGGAAGGAAAGGCATCACCTTCTGTTGCGGGGGGAGTACCGTCGGTAGAATGCCTTCTGGGAGTTCCTTTAAGTGAACTACCCAGCATTTGCGTGTCTTATGGGAGAAAAACTGGAAATTTTCCATCATTTCAAAATGTTGAACACCACAAACGCCCTCGTTTATGACGCAGTGTCTACAACAATCCTGCCAGCAATTTAGCAACAATAGACGTCATGCTCACCAGATGAGCACGTTTCCAATGTGTGTTTGTTACTTGCCAAACTATTTTTTATTACAATGCGGGGGGTGTATTTAACGTCAGTACATTGTAGAAATCCCATAGGGTATCCTGGATAACGCTTAAGCTATTACATCAGTATTCAGACATATTCTTCTGTTAATATGTGCCGCATTCGGAAACAACAAAGTTTTGTTTTTCACTTTATGCTCCATGATTTAATTTGGTCATCTGAAATATGCAGCAAAATAAAATAAATCTGATTTGACAAACGAACGGCCGAGGGAAGAATATCTCGATAACCAAATCAGCAAATGCAAAGATTTAGTTTTTCGAGAGAGAAAAGAGAGCAAATCTCATCTAATTAAGCAGTGATTTTGTTTTTCGTTTGTCAAATTCATTTAGGCTGCGGATTTCGCGAGGTTATCAGCCATAACGAAATTAGGCGGATCCAAATTCGGTTTTCTCCGACGCTGAAGTGCGTAATCTCATATAAATGAAAAAATTGGGGGACAAAAGAAATCTGCCTAATACACCTCACCCTTTTTTAAGCAGAACAAGAAGAAGAAAAAGAAAAACTAAACTGGATTACTTCGGCGAAACTTTTATGAGAGGTTCATGTTTACCGCAGAATTCGGAAAGTTATGTTCCTTTTCTTTTCTTTCTTTTTTCTTTGTGTATCATAAATTTGATGTAAATAGGATCTATAAAAAGGGGGTGGGGGGTAGATCCGGGCACTTTGTTAGCTCTCCCTCTCTTAATTGCCATGGAAAGTAGTGGAAGAAATGGCTCGAATAAAACAGCACTGACAGCGGGTTTTATTTCCGATCTGATTAGAATAACTTAATTTGAGGACGGAAAAATCCGTCCTGTGATATCGTCGCTCCCTATAACAAATAATATATCTTGGGAAATCGGGAAAAGAAAATAGTTCGAGAAAAGTTTCGTTTTTTAATGCGGATTTTTTTTAAATTTTGACATGGATTCGTAAATAAATTTTTCAAACATGTAGTCTAATATAAATAAAATTAAGGTCATTAATATTTTAGCAAACCAAATAGTAACAATTCAATAACAAGTCAACATATTTTAACAAATCAATGGCAATAAATATTTGTTACAATGATGTATGGGCAAGACCAAGTGACTAATTCTCTGGCGCTCGGTGTTACAAGATTCGGGCTGAAGTCCCGGTGGTGCCATGGATATTTCTAGTGGTTCGGAATTTCACATTAAACCAGGGTTACCGAACTAATATGACTGTAGAACATTGGCACAGAACTGACAGCCTTACCCCGTAAGAAAACATCTCCTGTCCTGGAATCTTCAAGTAGGCAGACTGCTATGGTCCAACATGGAATGCTTTTGATACCACTTTTTGCAACATCTAGACGAAGTCCACGAAATCAGTGTGGTCTCTCGAGAGGACGGAAAAGGAGGGGGTGGAGGGGGTAGCTGCTGTTATGATGTATCACCAGTATGTAGAAGTCTTATTTGTTTTCGTGACCTTCACTTTTTAAGGGGTAGGGTTCTCACTCGTATGCCCTACTGTCATATTAGATAGGGATTTAAAGTGGATTCGAACCACTACAAATAACAATGGGACCTGAGTCCGAACCCTGTAACACCGAACGCCAGACATTAGTCATTCGGTCATAAGGCCCATAGATCATTGTAACAAATATTTATTGTTATTGAATTGTTTCTATTTGATTTGCTAAAATAAATTACTTAAGAACTAAGACTTTAAATTTATATATTAGAAAAATTTAATTCTAGAATCCATGTCAAAATAGGAAAAAAAAAAAAATACGCCTTAAAAACTAAACTCTTCCTGATTTCCTGCACGAACTATTTTTTTTTCCCAGATTTCCCAAAATTTATCATTAATTCTGGAGAGCGGCGATATCACAAGACGGAATTTTCCGTCCTCAAATTAAGTTATTCTGACGAGATCCAAAATAAACCCGCTGTTTTTTTATTTGCCCCATTTCTTCCACTACTTTCCATGACAATTAAAGGCTCGTTCCCACCGAGGCGAGAGACGTGAAGATTCAAGAGGCAAGCGACAAAATTTTTTCGACCCCTTCACAGCGAAACGTCAGAAATAGCATTACGCCTAGTGAAAAACCGCTTCGAGTTGAAAGTTGGGCAACTCAAGCGGCGGACTGCAAACCGGTTTCAGGCGACCGCGGTGAGGCTAGTGATTGGTCAAATTTTTCGCTCTTGCATCTTCTCGCCTTGGTGAGCACGGGCCTTAAGAGAGGGAGAGCCAACAAAGTGTCCGGATATACCACTCACCCCCTTTTATAGATCCTATTTACGTCAAATTTATAATAACGCAAAGAAGAAAAAAAAAAAAAAGAAAAGAACATAATTTTTCTGCATTCTTCAGTAAACATGAACCTCTCAGAAAAGTTTCGCCGAAGTAATCCAGTTTAGATTTTTTTTTTTTCTTTCTTCTTCTTAAAACTTGGGGGTGGGGAGGGAAGCGTATGTTAGGCAGATTTATTTTGTCCCCAATTTTTCATTTATGCTCAGATTACGCACTTGAGCGTTGGAGAAAACCGAATTTGGATGCGACTTAATTTCGTTATGGCAGATACCTCGCGAAAGCCGCAGCCTAAATGAATTTGACAAACGAAGAAACAAAATCGTTGCTTAAAAAGATGAGATTTGCTCTCTCAACAAAACTAAATCTTTGCATTCGCTGATTCGGTTATCGAGATACTTATGTACTCGGACGTTCGTTTGTCAGTTCAGATTTATTTTTTATTTTGCTGCATATTTTAGATTACAAAATTAAATTATGAAGCATGAAGAGAAAAACAACACCGTGAGTCCTCGGTGTGGTCTTTTGAGTTTAGGGAATAGCCAAAAGTCGCATGGTGTGAATACGGTGTTTGTAGAACGATATGGGTTTCATTTTTGACACAAAGATCACGAAGAATCAATGCAGTGTGAGCTGGTGCATTCAGTGCTTTCGGTACCAATCGAGATTTGACGCGTTTGAGGCCCAAAATGGAATTGACCGAACCTTTTGAAATTTCAATATCATCAGCAAGGTCTCTAACTGTAAGTCGACGGTTAGCAAGCACCAAATCTTTGAATTGTTTTGGGCCTGAACATCGTCAGTTAAGGTTGATGGTCGACAGAGAACTCTTCATCTTCAACGCGTTCTCTGTTTTCTTGGAAGTGTTTATACCACTTCTAAACATTTCTTTCCGATATAGGAATGTTCACCGAATGCCTTCTGCAACATTCTCTACGTTTACGCAAACAAAATTTAATGCAAGTTTTTTTTTTTCTCAATTAATTCAGTCAATTCAAAAATCGCAGGTATCAATTTTAGCGTAACTCAAGCAAAGCGTAACTCAAACACTAATGAATATTTTGACGAGAAATTTCACACAGATGTCAAGGGCAGTGCCAGCAACCTAAAAAAAAAAGAAATTGAAATTCCGTAAGTCCCGGAATTTTAAACTGAAAATTAGTCTTACTTTTTGGACACAGTAGTAGATCATTATGCTTGGAGTGAAAAACAAAAACCTTCTTGTTTTTGAAATGCGGGACATATTGACACAAGTTTCAGATTCAGATTCAGCGTTACCTAGGATATCCCATGGAATTGTTACAATGTACCAACATTAAAAATATTATATTTTGTATTGAACACCGTTTGTTAGTGTTTCATGAATCTTTCTTTGCACACTTTTACCACATAATATATTTATCACTAATTTTGTCATGTAATATACCCTCTTCTCATGTGTTTGCAATGAACAATTTGTGTACAATTTGTGCCGGAATAAAGTGAAAATATTATTCATTATCATAAATGATGTCTTCAGCTTACTGTTCATGTTTACTATTATGTGTAACTATGTGTTTTCAATTCAATACATCAATTTCTTGGTTTTCCTGTAAGTCTTGTTTTTTGTTTCAATATAATCTCTGCCGAACTCGTGGCTCAGTAGCAAACGTGCACCGCTGGTGAGCAATAGAGTTGAGGTTCAAGTGGCAGGCGGCTTTATTGTAGACACTGTTTCAAAAAACGAGAAGATATGATGTCCAGCCTCTTGGCTTGTTAGTCAGATTATCTGGTGGTAGTTTCCCGGGTTTCTTCCGATACAAAAGTTCTGGGCAGTTCCCCTTAAAGGCCCTTCCTGAAGACACTGCCGATGTTCTTCAGCGTCTAGGAGCCAAGTCACAATTATACGTACGGTTACTCCCTCACAACAAAAGCTGCCCCCTTCCCTCCATCCATCACTACAAGATGATGATCCATCCTCCGTCTATGATGTCCGTCCCCCACTGAATGCCACAGAGGGGTTAAACACACACATACATATTATTACTTTTTATGAGTTTGTTAAGATATTATTGACTTTCATTTATATCAGACAACATATTAGAAAAAATTTAATTTGCAAATCCATGTCAATATGGTAAAAAAAATTCCCATAAACAAAACTTTTGTAAATTTCCGGCTTGAACTATTTTCTTTTCCCGATTTTCCAAGATTTATCATTAATTATAGGGAGCGGCGATCTCACAAGACGGACATTTTCCGTTCTCAAATTAAGTTATACTAACGAGATCGGAAATCAACCCGCTGTCTGTGCTGTTTATTTGCGCCATTTCTTCCACTACTTTCCACGTCAATTAAGAGAGGAGTCAACAAAGTGCCCAGATCTCTCCCCCTCCTTTATAGATCCCATTTACGTCAAATTTATGATAACGCAAGGAAGAAAAAAAAAGAAAAGATCATAACTTTCCGCATTCTTCGGTAAACATGAACCTCTCAGAAAAAGTTTCCCAGTAGTAATCCAGTTTAGTTTTTCTTCTTCTCCTTCTGAAAGAGTGGGTTTTGGAAGTATTAGGCAGATTTCTTTGTCCCCAAATTTTTTCATTTATATTAGATTACGCACTTCAGCGTTGGAGAAAACCGAATTTGGATCCGCCCTAATTTCGTTATGGCAGATACCTCGCGAAAGCCGCAGTCTAAATGAATTCGACAAACGAAGAAACAAAATCGCTGCTTAATAAGATCAGATTTGCACTCTCTCACGCAAAACTAAATCTTTGCATTTGCTGATTTGGTTATCAATATACTCGTCTCTCGGCCATCGTTTGTCGGTTCAGATTTATTTTATTTCGTTGCGTATTTTGATGACCAAATTAAATCATGGAATGAAATGAAAAAAAAAACCGTCTTGATTTCGAATACGGAGCATATTGACACGAGAACATTCCAGAATGTAGATGTATTGATTCAGTTTTATCCAGCATATTACTATGTACCGACCTTAAAAACACCCTATTTTGTAACAAACAAACTTATGGCTCAGTGTTAATGTGCGTCGATGGTGACAATTAGAGCTGAGGTTCAATCCGCTGACGACATTCTTATAGACACTGTTTCAAAAACGATGAGTCCGTTGGCCTTTGGGATTGTTCAGAATCTTGCTCCTTAATAGAACTCACTGGTGGAAAATCTTTCAGGTTTTCTGTCATAAGATACGTAAATGCTAGGTAGTTCACTTAAAAGTATTCTCAAAAGGCACTGCCCAAGTCCTTCAGAGATATTCTACCAACGCGTACTCCACATCAACATGGGTGTCCGTCCAGCGTTGCCGGAAACAGAGAATTAGTCTCAACAACAACAAAAACACATGAAAACCGTCTAGAAGAGAATTGAAGAGTTCAATCTTTACCGAGTTTTAAAGGACATTCCGACCAACAGACTTATCGAACCTCTCTTTGTTAAAGCGGACTTTCCGTTCATTCTTGCTCGTCTTAAACCTAGCGAACTATCCAAAATAATTTCTCCGCCCATTTTAAAGGAAATAAGATTTAAGCTGTAAATACTCTGTACCTTAACATTTTTTAATCACATTTTCCTATTTATTACTCAAAAGTTTTCGATAATGGTAACACTGAAATTTTAAGTCCCATCTCTCACTCAGCATGATCTCAGTAGCGAAGTGCGCAGATGATGAGCATTAGAACAAAGGTTCAATCCACTGGTTGCTTTGTTATTGACATTATTTTAAGAAACGAGGAGCCTCAATGCGTTTGTGATGTTCAGCTTCTTACCTCGTTAATCGGAGTAACTGCTGGGAGTTTTACAGGTTCTCTCCCCATAGGACACTCAATTGCGAGGTTGTTCTCCCTGGAGGCACTGCCCTCCTTCTTAAACTACTCGGAGCCAAATCCGACTTCTACCTACGGATGTCCCTTCGCAACAGAAGCTGCCCTCCCTTCCCTTCATCCATGAGTAGACACACGGGATGTCCATCCAGCACTGAAATACACTGTGGATTAAACACATACATACATGATGAATTGTTATTGCTTTCTTCCTGTTTGATTTGTTAAAATATTATTGACTTTATTCTTATTTCTATCAGAGTGTTTATCTAAAAAATTAAATTTTGAATCCATGTTAAATTGTTAAAAAAAAAAAAAAAAAAAAAACAGGAAAAAAAAAAAAAAAACACCATTAAAGAACCCAAATGAAACTTTTTCCGATTTCTGTCAGGAACTATTTTTCTTTTCCGATTTTCGAATATTTATCATTAATTATAGAGAGCGGCGATCTCACAAAGACGGAATTTTCCGTACTCAAATTAAGTTATTCTAACGAGATCGGAAATGAACCCGCTGTCCGTGCTGTTTTATTTGCGCCATTTCTTCCACTACTTTCCATGGCAATTAAGAGAGCCCTGCCAACCAAGTGCCCAGATCTTACCCCGCCCCGTTTTTATAGATCTATTTACGTCAAATTTATGATAAAAGAAGAAAGAAAAGGAAAAGAACAACATTCCGCGTTCTTCAGTAAACATGAACCTCTCAGAAAAGTTTCGCCGAAGTAATCCGGCTTAGTTTTTTTTTTTTCTTTCTTCTTCTTAAAGTGTGGGTTGGGAGTATATTAGGCAGATTTCTTTTGTCGTCCAATTTTTCATTTATGTCAGATTTCATTTATGTGCGTTGGAGAAAACCGAATTTGGATCCGCCTAATTTCGTTATGGTAGATACCTCGCGAAAGCCGCAGCCTAAATGAATTTGACAAACAAGCTGTATAATTTAGATGACCTGTATATTTTGATGAGCTGTATATTTTAGTTGTATATTTTAGATGACCAAATTAAATGATGTAGCATAGAGTAAAAAAGCAAACCGTGTAGTTTCCAATGGGGATCATATTGAAGAAGAACATTCCCAGAATGCAGATGTAACAGATTTAGCGTTACCCAGGATACCCAATGCGATTTCTACAATGTACCGTTATTAAAAACACCACAGTTTTTGCAACGGACGGCATCTGTCCGATAGGTGGCTAAGTGGTAACTTGTGCTTCTGGTGAGCAATAGGGCTGAGGTTCTATGAATCTCAGGTGAATATACCGGCTCATGTCTGGCAATCGTTCCGGCCATTAAACTTACAACCTAGATTTATTATTCATTTAGATTCATTTCATTTATCTTAAAATTTGTACATCTTGACTTCATGTGCAAAATGGGGGAGGGACACCCTCCTGAATAGGCAACACATGTCTTTTCTGCCGTAGTAGACCAACGATATCATAGAGTGACGACTGAACGAATCCATGTTTTATTGGTAGTCTGATTTGCATAAAATGTTCAGTATGACATGTGAATGTTATCTTTTCCGGTCAATTCTGGAATCATTGTTTTATACCCGACTCGTGGCTCAGTGGCAACGTGCGCCGCTGGTGAGCATTGAGGATGAGGTTCTATCCGATGGTGGCAATGTCTGAGACATTATTTCAAAAACGAGAAGTTTCGATGGCTTTTGAGATGTTCACCATCTTGTCTCGTTCGTCGACAATCTGGTTGAGTTTTCCAGGTTTTCTACCTTATAATACTGAAATACTTGGTAGTTACCCCTAAATTCCTCCTGGAAGGCACTGCTCTCCTTACGACATGGAGCCAAGTCAGACATCCATCCCTGAGTAGACTATTTATGGGATGTCCGTCCTGCAATGAAGGGCACTGAAAATTAAACACGCACACACTCATGGTGCCTTATTATTGATTTGTTAAAATTTTTACATTTAATTTTATTTATATCAGACTACATATTTAAAAGATTAAATTTATGAATCAATGTTAAATTGAGAAAAAAAAAAAAATCCGCATCAAAAAGCAAAATGTTTCTCGATTTTTTTGGCACGAACTATTTTCTTTTCCCGATTTCCCAAGATTTATCATTAATTATGGGAAACGGCGATCTGACAGGACGTAATTTTCCGTCTCAAATTAAGTTATTCTAACGGGATCGGAAAAGAACCCGCTGTCCGTGCTGTTTTATTTGCGCCATTTCTTCCACTACTTTCCATGGCAATTTAAGAGAGGGGATCCAACAGAGTGCCCGGATCACCCCCCCCCACCCTTTTCATAGATCCTATTTTCGCCAAATTTATGATAACACAAATAAGAAAAAAAAAAAAAGAAGGGAACAAAACTTTCTGCATTCTTCAATAAACACGAACCTCTCAGAAGACTTTCGCCGAAGTAATCCAGTTTAGTTTTTTTTTATTTCTTCTTCCTCTTAAAGGGTGGGTTGGGGGTATATTAGGCAGATTTCTTTTGTCCAAAATTTTTTATTCATATCAGATTACGCACTTCAGCTTCGGAGAAAACCGAATTTGGATCCGCCTAATCTCGTTATGGCAGATACCTCGCGAAAGCCGCAGCCTAAATGAATTCGACAAACGAAGAAACAAAATTGCTACTTAATAAGATGAGACTTGCTCTCTCTCTCGCAAAACTAAATCTTTGCATTTGCTGATTAGGTTATACAGTTATTCATCGCTCGGCCGTCGTTTGTCGGTTCAGATTTATTTTATTTCGTTGCGTATTTTTGATGACCTAATTAAATCATGAAGCATGAATTGAAAAACAAAACCACATTTTCCGAATGCGTGACATATTGACACAAGAAAATTCCAGAATTAACGTGAAATAGATTCCACGTTACGCAGGGTATCCGATATGATTACTGCAATGCACTGACTTTGAAAAAAAACATTTTTGTACCGAACAACATCTGTCAGCTCGTGGTTCAGTGATGGTGTGCCCTGCTGGTGAGCAATAGGACTGAGGTTAAATGAATCTCAGATGAATCAGGTGAGGGTGAATCTGCCGGGGTCAGATCTGGAGATCATGAGGGCCATTTAAACTTTCAAATTTCTCGGTATTTAGCGACAGTGTCCAACTGAAACATCTTGACTTCAAGAGCAATGTGGGGGAGCCAACCTCAATGAAAGCGACGAGTCTTTCCTGCAGTACACGCCCAACATGGTCACAGAATGACGAATGAACGAATCCATGTTTTATTGCTAGCCTGATTAGCATAAAAACGTTCAATATGACATATGAATTCTCTCTTTCTATTATATTTTTGGAATCATTATTTTTATGCCCGATTCGTGGCTCAGTGACAACGTGCGCCGCTAGTGAATCCTGGGGCTAATGTTCAACCGGCTGGACATTTATTTTTATAAATACTATTTCAAAAACAAGAAGACCCGATAGCGTTTGTGATGCTAATCATCTTGCCTCTTTATTCAGATTACCTGGTTTGAGTTTACCGGGGTTTCTCCCCCTACGATATGCAAATTCGAGGTTATTCTCCAGGAAGGCTTTGCTCTTCTTCAGCCTCTCGGAGCCTAGTCACACTTTCTACCTACAGGTGCTCAGTCACAACAGAAGCGGCCCCCTTTCTTCCAACCATGAGTATACTGACTACTTATGGCGTGTCCAGCTCGAGCTGCCTGACACTGAGAATGAGTCACACACACATTTTAACTGACCAAATTAAAAAGTAAATGTCTAAGTGAAAATCGAAACAGGGACATTTGATGGGGTTAATCCCGTTCGCTTTCTATTCGGGAGCAAATTAGTACATTCCAAATGTATAGCTATACCATGTTCTTTTTTCTGACATATGCGACCTGATGGCCAATTGGCTGGAGCTCTTGTCTTTGGTACCACAGGCTTTCGGCTCGAATCCGGTTTTTGCATCGATGTTTGTTAGAAGCCCCGTTAAACTGGGTCCCAGTCTAATTAGCTCAAAGTGGGCACAAAAGGATCGTAGAGCGAAGAACCAAATCTTCCTAATATAGGCACTTAAAATCTCTATTTGAAGTCATTTGGAAAGAAACTTGGTTAGTAGACTCGCTATCTCCATCCACGTAATTATAAGAGGATAAGGAAGAACAAATCATGTGTAAGGGAGTTGTTAGGTTTTATTTTTTATTAATGTACGATATATTATTATATTGGGATTTACGTCATTTCTATTTTCGCCATTTTTGTTAAAATTATATTCTTGATAGGAGAGATAATATATAATGTAGGAAAGATAATATTGAGATTTAATACAAAGTTAATTTCCTTAACAAAATAGTAATAAAAAAAATTTTAAATAGTGAATACGTAATTTTACGAATGATTTCTGCTACAGTTTTTAATATTTGTCCAATTTCCAAGTTCTGTTTATATTGATTCCAAGATTAACTCTTATTTGAGTAGTCTTTCAGATGAAGATAATCAAAGTTTTCCAAAATTGAATTATATGCGCATAATATTAATACTTTCACGTCATACTTTTATTAGTATTATTACTTTTCACTGCAGCCTCTAACCGTGTTATATCAACTCCAGGAATCGATATCGATCATTTCTGATGAGCACTGCTCTAGAGAAAAAACCCATTATTATTTTTAGACTAATTATTTACTAACTATTATATTATTCTACTAATCATTATTAAAGATTCCAAATTATCATTATTTTTTGCAAAAATCTGGGTTAAAATAAATTCGTCGTTAATTTAATTAACAATTAACCCTCTTTAATTATGTATCCATAAATTCAAAAATTCAAAGTAATAAATTTTAAATCTTCTCATGTTCTACGAAATGGAATGCATAAACTTTTAGAAATTTTAACGTCTAATGTAGACACTTTTGGCGATGTAAAAATACAGAGAAGTTTATAACACCTAACTAATACGTTGGTGCCTGATGGCCGAGTGACTAGCGCTCTGACTCTCAGGTACCACAGGTTTTCGAGTTTGAGTCCTGGTAGTGCCTTGAATTGTTTGTAGCCGGTTCGGAATCCGCTTTAAGTAGCAGATTCTTATATGATATGACTACAGAGCGTTAGACTGACTGTCTTATCCTTTAAAAAGAAATAATATTACGTGTTTTTGGAATCAGGCCTCACAGAAGGCCATGGCCGCCATTGTGCTGTTGCACCATTGATGACGAATTGATATATTAATGTTTAAATATTTAAGGAACAGTTTTTTTCTTTTCAAAGCGCAACAGTCCCAGGGTGGACGTAGGCCTTCTACCTATGAGAGGTTGTTTTCTTTTTGTGAGGTAGGGTTGTCAGCTCTAAGCTCTACAGTCATATTAAACCAGCAACTACGGTTTAAAGCATTCGAACCACAATAGGCATCCTTGACACCGAGCGTTAGAGCGTTAGAGCGCACCGACCCTCAGGCCTTTAATTAGTGTTTGCTGGTATGAAACTTTAGGAAAAATTAATATCAACTTGAATGGATAATATTATCTCATGGTTTATGAATATTTTCTAAATAAAAACATTTCTATGTAAATAAAACATTAAGACTTTATATTATTTTAACATCATATTTTCTGCGAACTAAATTTTTAATTTCCTTACTAAAAAAATGATACTATGAGAAATTATATACACTCAAGAGCCAAAACATTATGACCACCCGTCAATAACGAATATGTCCACCTTTGGCGCGCAGCACAGCTTCAACCGCTTTGGCATGGATTAATACCACCACTTAATACCAGTTAAATACCACTTCCATCTGATCACGTGCCTTCCACGTCATCCAGGCGAGAGTTCATTGCAAAATGTAGGGGTGGTCATAATGTTTTGGCTCTTGAGTGTATATTAATTACTGCTTTTAATGTTATACAATTATTAAATCTTCTTTCTGTTATGAATTTAACAGTAGACATTAAGTAAAACAATTTGTGTTCATATCTATGGTAAAAGAAATAATGCATTCTTAAAAAATTATGCAATTAAAATTTAATGTAAATATAGTTTGCTTACTTTTATATAAATCTAATATATAATTTAGGGAAATACAAAATTTATGCATTTGTAGACCATTTGTTTTAAGTAAAAAATATCATTAGAACTTGCCTTTTATATGCTTCATAAATAACACTGTTAAAAAGTAATTTTCTTCCCCAAAATAAGCAAGGATATTTTTTTAATATATGACCAGTTTTGGAAGAATTTAATTAACTTAGTCTAGTTTCTCTTAAAAAACAACAACAAAAAAGAAGTTATGATTCATTTTCTTAAACCCAGAGAAATGGAAATGAAATGAACTTAAAGATATCTTAAATTTTTGGAAAAGAGTAACCTCTGTATTGCATTTAAAAAAATTTAAAATATATAAAGCAAAAGTTAGATTTGGCTCATAGATTATTTTAAATTTTTGATGACAAAATTTATAAAAAATGCTGCTTAAAATAGAAAAAAAGGCCTTCTAATATGTTTTTTTCTAAGCATCTTTTTCCATACGCTGTGGCTTGGGAGCTTCAAAGTAAAGAGTTATGTCTTTTGATTATCATTTATCAATTGGAAATTTCAATTGCTTGCTTATTATTTATTTAATTGGTAGTTCGGAACCCACTTTAAACTGCAGGTACAGGGTCTAATATGATAGTAGAGTGTTGTGAGGGTAGTGTTACACGAATCCGTAGCACATCTTCAAGTTACACGTGCTCCCCCTCGATGGTGCTGAATGGTAACGGTGTGCAGCCCTGTTTATGGCATAAGATTAACTGCCTCTGTATTGTCAGCTGTATTAGAAAAAAATGATTTATTTGATAACAAAAGTGTGGAAATGTGGTTTTTGTTAGTTCCAGGGACATTGTACCCTATAGGGAAACAAGGAAACAGATGACTTTTCAGCAATGTATGTTAAGGCAATGTAGGTGGTTTGACATTCTTTTTTTTACACTGTTAAAGTATTAGTAAAAAGGGTTCTTTAAAGATTCCGTTTTTCAAAGTCGATTAGAAATATTCCATTTTGGTCAGGAAAAAACTCATAAAAAAGTAATTTTAGATTTTAAGGGGCATGAACGTCTATCCAAAATACTTTTTATCACTTCAACCTGGATTGCTAGCCTAGACAATATTTATGACAACGATATGAATAAGGTTCAATCTGAACAATTGCTTCTCTTTCCTCGATTTTAGTACAGACAAAATAATAATAAGAAGCACGACACAAATAGGAATGATATCTTACATTGCCGGTACTGACGATTTTTGTTACGTATTACAATTACTGTAACAGACATATCTACAATCGCCTTGTGCTATTAGCATTTGAAATAACACAAATACATACTATTCCTTTGAATAGAAAAAAGTGAACACTTTAATATTTCCCAAAAAAATTGCTCAGTAAAACAAAAATTTTCTTTTTCAAAATTTCTTGGAAAGTTACCGTAAAACAGACACAGATTATTAAAACATCTGTGATTCCACTGTGAGCAGGTAAAAGCACATCTCGATTTAAAATTATCTCTCCTAAAACACATTTTGAGTTAAAAATCGGCATGATACCTTATCAGTTCAATCTGTATGCTATTCTGTAGGTTATACATTCTTTATAAATAAATTAACTTAATTTTATTCCATCTGAACAGTTGCTCCTTTTTCTTCGACATTAGAATAGGAAAAATAATGGGAAGCAAGACTCAAATAGGTTTGATATCCTACATTGTCGATAATAAAGATTTTGTTTTGTATTAAAAATTATTGCAGCAAAGCTATTTACAATTGTCTTCTATATCTATTGTCATTTCAAATACAACAAATATGTACTGTTTTTTCAACAAAGCAGATTAACACTTTTTAATACTTCTAATAAATGGAAAACAAGATGGTATATAAAATTGGTTTGCATATGTTTATATTATAAGCTGTTAAGTTAAGTAATGAAAATAATAATAATGAATCAAACCACAAATTCTACAAAAATTATTTTTAAAATATAGTGTTTTAATTTACCGTTACATTCATGGCGAAATTGTCATTCTTTTGTTCGGCGTATTCGAACCACTACAAACATCCATGGCAAAGACAGAACACGAACTCGAAAGTTGTGATACCGAGCACCACAGCACTAAGCACTCGGCCATTCAGGCCCCTCTCTCAACAATAAACAAATAACAATAATAACACTTCGATTTTTTTGTTTTTTACAAAAATAACCTACAGCTATGCCTTAATTTATAAAGTGCAATCAAAACGGTTTTCCCCTAATATGTTCAAAACCATTCCTTAATTATTTTAAATACTTTTAACATAAATACTCTGTTTTTTTTTAAATACAACTCAAATTTTAAATCCCACTTCAGACTTGGAGAAAGTTTTGCAGTTTCGGAATTCGACTCAATTCAATTCAAACTCAAGTGGAAGGCGCATTAATGAAAACAAAAAACACACCAAAGAAACAATCTCCTCTGATAAATGGGTCGTTGATTACACGGCCAGGTGTGTAACCAGATAAAAAACAGACATTTTCTTCCACTCCCCCGAGGAATATCTTCTGTCAAGAAGTGAAACATACTCAGCCTCCTTAACGCCCATTTATAAAACGCTGGACCCCCTTCAGTCTTGATGCAGCAGAGGAAAAAAATGGAGATTGCTCATCTGGGCGTCGTTTGGCCTGAAATATGGCCGACCGAGGTATTCAGAAAGCAGAGCGGGAAGTTCCAGCTTAAGATCTCATCGAAGAAAAGTTCTTTCTTTTCTTTTCCGTTCCTTCCGCTGGACGTGACTTGGATTCGGAAATGTTCTTCTTCTTCTTCTTGGATCCTGTAGTATTTGGGTCGCCGGCATCACAGAACGTATGCAAACAGGGATTCTTCTTTCTTTTATTGTCTCTCCCACATATGCAGAGGGCTCGTTACGCTGCTGCCAGGAGATACAAAAGAATGACAAAGGGAACGGATGTAAATCAAGGAATTTTTAAGAGTGTAGGATTTCAACTTTTTTTATTTGTGTTAGGGTCTTGTTGGAACACGGGTGGATATTTTGTTGCAAAAGATTCAATATTCTTGTTTGCGTTTCGTCTGCGAAATGTTAGTTGTTTTTGTAACATTTTTATCTTTCTTGTCCAGAAAATCTTTGCCATGAATGTAACCGTAAATTAAAACTCTATATTTTAAAAATAATTTTTAGTAACCTTTTAATGTTGATTCTTTATTATTATTTTTATTATTTAACTTAGCTGCTTCTATTGTGATCATATCCATGCCATTTTTATGTGGCATTTCATTTACCATTTCTTAAGTTGTATTATAAGTATTAATCTATTTTACTGAAAAGTATAGTATGCATTTGCTTAATTTCAAGTGGCAATAGATATATAAGGCGATTGTAGATGGCTTTGATGCAATAAATGTAATACAAAAGAAAATCTTCACTACAGGTAGTGTAGGGTATCTATAAAAATAAAATTTTCGTTTCGCCTCCCATTATTTTACTTGCACTAAAGTCGATAGTGTCTAAAGTGATAAAGCCGATAAAGTCTAAAGTGTACTGTTTTGCTTTTTCAATGCTATTGACACGTAAGTGTACGCTTAATGATTTTAATTTAATCAAAATTATTCAGGTGAAAAAACATTAGAATTTTCGGAAAACTACAGAATCTGTCAACAATACTACTACTACTACCGAACCACACCACTGTGCCTTGAGCTGAGTTGCCTCTTTATAGTTTGGGGAATGAAGTATATGGAGATGTCTGATAGAACTATGTGACGCTCTATATTCATATGAGACTAGGACCTATGGCTATACATTATACATTCCAAAACTCTAAAAACATCCATTTGAACCATGGGGGCTCGAACGAGAAACCTGGGGCATTTAGCGCCAGACACCCAATCATTCAGACCACTGTCTCAACAATAAGGAAATAACATTCATAATATAAAAAACACTTACATTTTTTTTTTTTTATTAAAAGAAAATCATACCGGAAGAAGTTAAATTCTACGTTAAAGACAATTAGACTTACGGGAAAGTGAAATAACACCAAAATAAAACATTACCAAAGAGAGTTTTTCTTAATATGTTCAAAGTGTTTTTACTTTGTCCCTTCCTAAATTATTTTAGATACTTTTAACTTAAATACTCCGTTTTTTATACAAATCCACCCAAACTTTAAATCCCACTCCAGAAAGGAGAAAGTTTTACAATCCCCGGAATACGATTCAATTCAATTCAAATTCAAGTAGAAGGCTCATTAATGAAAACTAAAAGCACACCAAAGAAACAATTTCCTCTTAAAGAGGGTCGTTGATTACACAGCCAGTGTGTAACCAGATAAAAACAGACTTTTTCTTCTACTCCCCCGGAGGAACATCTTCTGTCAAGAAGCGAAATATACTCAACCTCCTTAACCCCCATTTATAAAACGCTGGAGCCCCTTAAGTCTTGATGCAGCAGGGAGAAAAAAATGGAGATTGCTCATCTGGGCGTCGTTTGGCCTGAAATATGGCCGACCAAGGTATTCAGAAAGCAGAGCGGGAAGTTCCAGCTTAAGATCTCATCGAAGAAAAGTTCTTTTCTTTTCTTTGCCCGTTCCTCCTCTGGACGTGACTTGTATTCGAAAATGTTCTTCTTCTTCTTGGATCCTGTAGTATTTGGGTCGTCGGCATCGCAGAACGTATGCAAACAGGGATTCTTCTTTCTTTTATTGTCTCTCCCACATATGCAGAGGGCTCGTTACGCTGGATGCAGGAGACACAAAAGATTGACAAAGGGAACGGATGTAAATCAAGTGAATTTCTAAGAGCTGAGGATTTCGACTTGTTTTATTTGTGTTAGGGTTTTGTTGGATACTTTGTTGCAAAGGATTCAATGTTCTTGTTTGCGTTTGTTGTAGTTTTGCAAAATTTTTATCTTTCGTCGCCAGAAATTTTTGCCATGACTGTAACAGTAAATTAAAACACTATATTTAAAAAATAATTTTTAGTAGTATTTGAAGATAGGTTAATAATAATTATTATTATTATTTAACTTAGTTGCTTTTACTGTGAGCATATCCAAGTCATTTTTATGTGACATCTCGTTTTCCGTTTCTCAAGAAATGTAAAGTATTAACTTGGGCTCTGATGGCCGAGTGGCTAGCGCTCTGATGCTTGGTACCAGAAGTTTCGGGTTCTAGTCCCGTAGGTCCCATGGATGTTTTTAATGGTTCGGAATCAATTTTTGCACCCTATTTGCCGATCTAATACTATCGTAGAGAGTTGTGGGGGTAGTGTTGATCGCGTCCGTAGCATATCTTCAAGCTACGCGTGCTTCCTGTGTATTGCTAAATGAGTAACAGCAGTGCAGCCTTGCTTTTGGCATAAAGATTAACTGTCTTTGTACTGCCAGCTGTATTAGATCAACAACATAAATAATTAACTTATGTGTTATTAGACCAGGACATACTGTTTAAAGTGGATTTCGAACCCCTACAAACATCCATGGAACTGACGTGACACGAACTCGAATCGAAACCTGTGCACCGAGCGGCAGAGCGCTGGTCACTCGGCAATCGCGCCCAAATAATATTATTTTAATCAAAAATATTCCAGGAAGAAAAACAGATTAAAAGTTTTTTGAAAAACTACAAAATCTATCAACAATAAACAAATAACGTTAATAATATAAAAAAAACAATAAAATTTTTATATTTCAAAAATTCATATCTAGAAAAGTTAAAATCTACACCAAAATACATAAGGCTTAAGGAAAGCGCAATAATACAAAAAAAAAACCCCTTAACACAAGACGATTTTCCCTGACATGTTCAAAAAGGGTTTTTACTTAGCCCATTCCTAAATTATTTTAGATACTTTTAACTTAAACACACTGTTTTTTTAATACAAATCACAACCATAGGTCAGTTTCTCATATGATCTTAGAGCGTCACAGGGCCCCATCATACTTCTCATCTACATCATTTCCAAACTGAAAAGGGCAACTCCGCTCTAGGCACAGTGATGTGGTGTGGTGTAGCATTGGTAGTAGCAGTATTGTTGAGAGATTCTATAGTTTTCTGGAAACTTTTAATCTGTTTTTCACTTGAATAATTTTGATTATATTAAAATCATTAAACTTACACTTACGTGTCAATATCGTTGAAAAATTCAAAACAGTACACTTTAGAATTTACTGTGACTTTAGTTTTTTTTACATTAGAAATAATCCATTTAGTACAGACATAATAATAGGAGGCAAGATAAAAATTTTATTGATACTATACAATATCTAAAGTGAAAATTTTGTTTTGTATTACAATTATAAAAGAACAAAACTATCTACAACTGTCTTGTATATCTATTGACATTTGAAATAAAAAAAAATACGACTGCTGTTCAATATATTAACACTTTAATACTTCCTAAAAAATGGTAAACGATATGGTATATAAAATTGGTTTGGATATATGTTCAAAATAGAAGCAGCTAAGCTAAGTGAGGAAAAGAATAATAAAGAACCAAACCTCATAAGCCAACAAAAATTATTTTCAAAATATAGTTTTTAAGTTTTTACAGCCATGATAAAATTCTTCTACTCAAGAAATATAAAAAGTTTTCAAAACAACAAAAACAAACATTTCTCAGACGAAACGCAAACAAGAATATTGAATCCTTTGCAACAAAATATCCACCTCGTGTTCCAACAAACCCGTAACACAAATAAAACAGTCGAAATCCTTCGCTTTTAAAAATTCACTTGATTTACATCCGTTCCCTTTATCATTCTTTTGTATCTCCTGGCAGCCAGCGTAACGAGACCTCTGCATATGTGGGAGAGACGATAGAAGAAAAAGAAGAATCCCTGTTTGCATACGTTCTGTGATGCCGGCGACCCAAATACTACAGGATCCAAGAAGAAGAAGAAGAAGAACATTTTCGAATCCAAGTCACGTGCAGCGGAGGAACGGCAAAGAGAAGAAAGAACTTTCTTCGATGAGATCTTAAGCTGGAACTTCCCGCTCTGCTTTCTGAATACCTTGGTCGGCCATATTTCAGGCCAAACGACGCCCAGATGAGCAATCTCCAGTTTTCCCTGCTACTTCGAGACTGAAGGGGGCCCACCGTTTTATAAATGGGCGTTAAGGAGGCTGAGTATGTTTTACTTCTTGACAGAGAATGTTCCTCGGGAGTAGAAGAAAAAGTCCACTTTTATATGGTTACGCACTAGCTGTGTAATCAACGACACGTTTATCAGAGGAAATTGTTTCTTTGGTGTGCTTTTTGTTTTCATTAATGCGCCTTCCACTTGAGTTTGAATTGAATTGAGTCGTATTCCGCGAGACTGTAAAACTTTCGCCTTGCTGAAGTGGGATTTAAAGTTTGGATGCATTTGTATTAAAAAAATAACAGAGTATTTAAGTTATAAGTATCTAAATAAGTATCTAATATCTACTCTTAAGTTAGATAAGTATCTAAAAAATATAAATAATTGTTCTTTTAAATTTTTTTTTATTTTATTTGTTTATTGTTGAGTTTTTTTGTATTTTCCGAAAACTTTTAATCAGTTTTCTCCATTGAATAATTTTGATTAAACTAATATCGTTACACATGGCCTGTTGGTCAAATGACTAGCGTTGTGCCGCAGATTTCATGTTCGAGTCATCATGGGTGTTTGTAGTGGTTCAGAATCCCCTTTAAAACTTCTTTATATGTTCCCGTCTAATATGACTGCAGTGAGTTGGAAATAGTTGGCAATCCTACTCCGTAAAAGAAAACATCTCCTATATTGAAATGTGAAATCAGGTAGACGGCCTTGCCCCCCCCCATGGGGCTTTTGCGCTAATGATCAAGAAGAAGGTTAATTATATTCAAATATATTATTGTTTCCAACTATTGAGCCATTTCACAATTATGTATTTAATATACAGGAATAGAATGTTTTAAATTATGATTTTCAACTACAAAACCACAAAAAAAACATTAAATTATAATAAATCTACACTCTGACGCATAATAATGTATTTTTGTCAGCAAAGCTTGTTCCGGCAGTTTTACAAAAGAATGCAGTGACAAATAACTTAATATAAAGAAGCGTTTTCAACAATAAACAATGAAAATATCTCCTGCCCCTATTTGTTAAAAAAGTCAGGGTCACGGACCCTAGTCAGTCTTCTACTGGTGCCCCATCGCAACAGAAGCTACCCACCGCTTTCCCTCCTTCCATACAACCACACACGGGATCTTGGACATAGTCTAAATGTTGCTGTCTACCAAGAAAGATAAAAATTTTGCAAAACAACCAACATATCGTAGACGAAAGGTAAACCAGAACATTGAATCATTTGCAACAAAATAACAAAATATGCTAAACGAGATGTCACATAAAATGTAAAAGTTCCAAGACAAAAAATTTATTTTTAAAATATGGCCTAACACAAATAAACAGTCGAATAACAAAATATCCACCGGTATAAAATATTCGCTCTTAAAAATTCACTTGATTTACATCCGTTTCCCTTTGTCATTCTTTTGTATCTCCTGGCAGCCAGCGTAACGAGACCTCTGCATATGTGGGAGAGACGATGAAAGAAAGAAGAATCCCTGTATACGTTCTATGATGCCGGCGACCCAAATACTACAGGATCCAAGAAGAAGAAGAAGAACATTTTGGAATCCAAGTCACGTCCAGCGGAGGAACGGCAAAGAAAAGAAAGAACTTTTCTTCGATGAGATCTTAAACTGGAACTTCCCGCTCTGCTTTCTGAATACCTCGGTCGGCCATATTTCAGACCAAACGACGCCCAGATGAGCAATCTCCATTTTTTTCCCTGCTGCATCAAGACTGAAGGGGGTCCAGCATTTTATAAATGGGCGTTAAGGAGGCTGAGTATGTTTTACTTCTTGACAGAAGATGTTCCTCGGGGGAGTGGAAGAAAAAAGTCTTTTTTATCTGGTTACACACTGGCTGTGTAATCAATGACCCATTATCAGAGGAAAATGTTTCTTTGGTGTGCTTTTTTTTTCATTAATGCGCCTTCCACTTGAGTTTGAATTGAATTGAGTCGTATTCCACAAGACTGTAAAACTTTCTCCTTGCTGAAATGGGATTTAAAGATTGCATGGATTGGTCAAGTATTAAAAAAATACATAGCGATTTTAAGTTTTTAAATTATCTATCTCTAAAAGTATCTGCTATCTATTCTATAGAAATGACGGATAAGTAGAATACGTTTTGAACATATATAGGAAAACTGTCTTTGATAAAATTTGTTTGTATTATTACATCTTCACTTAAGTCTTTTTTTGTTTTGGCGTAGACTTTTTCAGCCGTGATTTTATTTTAATAGGAAACAAAAATATAAGTTTTTTTTTTATATTATGAATGTTATTGTTGAGAGGGGCCTGAATTACCGAGTGTCTAGCTCTCTGTTGCTCGTCACAGCTTTCAGTTCATGTCCAAGTCGGTGCTATGGATGTTTGTAGTGGTTTTGAATCCACTCATCTCTAGGCACAATGACGTGGTGTGGTGTGGTGCACAGTGATGTGGTAGTAGTAGTATTGTGGAGAGATTCTATAGTTTTCCGAAAACCTTTTAATCAGTTTTTCCCTTGAATTATTTTGAATAATTTTGATCAAATTAAAATTGAACATTCCGTGTCAATATCGTTGAAAAAAGCCAAAAACAGTACACTTTAGAATTTATCGACTTTTATCACTTTAGACACTATCGTCTTTAGTACAGGCAAAATAATGGGAGGTAAGACACAAAGTTTACTGATACCCTACACTATCTATAAAAGAAGATTTTGTTTTGTAATACAATTATTCCACCAGATCTATCAACAATAGCATTGTATATCTATTGTCATTTCAAATAAAACAACTATGTACTGTTATTTTCAATAGAATAGGCCAATAATGTAATACTTCCTAAGAAATGCTAAACGAGATGTCAATTAAAATGGATGGTTTAGATTTATTCACAATAAAAGCAACTAAGTTAAATAATAAGAATAATAATAATGAACCAAACTCAAAGCCGACTAAAATTTATTTTTAAAATATGGCGTTTTTAATTTACTGTTACAGTCATTGCAAAATTTTTCTGGGTAAGGAAGATAAAATGTTTACAAAACAAACAAACATTTCGCAGACGAAACTCAAACAAGAACGTCGAATCCTTTGTAACAAAAATATCCACGTCGTGTTCCAACAAGACCCCTAACACAAATAAAAACAAGTCGAAATCCTTCGCTCTTAAAATTCACTTGATTTACATCCGTTCCCTTTGTCATTCTTTTGTATCTCCTGGCAGCCAGCGTAACGAGACCTCTGCATATGTGGGAGAGACGACAGAAGAAAGAAGAATCCCTGTTTGAATACGTTCTGTGATGCCGGCGACCCAAATACTACAGGATCCAAGAAGGAGAAGAAGAACATTTTCGAATACAAGTCACGTCCAGCGGAGGAACGGCAAAAGAAACGAAAGAACTTTTCTTCGATGAGATCTTAAGCTGGAACTTCCCGCTCTGCTTTCTGAATACCTTGGTCGGCCATATTTCAGGCCAAACGACGCCCAGATGAGCAATCTCCATTTTTTTCTTCTGCTGCATCAAGACTGAAGGGGGGGTCCAGCGTTTTATAAATGGGCGTAAAGGAGGCTGAGTATGTTTTACTTGACAGAAGATGTTCCTC
>BPLR01021172.1:0-42376 GCA_021605095.1 Caerostris extrusa | reverse complement strand
GTTACGTATTGCTGTTAGTAATTTAGAATAATTTTTTTACAAAAGTTAACTTTATGCGATTTCTATTACAATTTTCGTATACAAGATTTTCAATTGTTTTCTCTCTAATTTTTATATGCATATTACTACATAAAAATTACAATAAATACCATTTTCTTAAATTCTCAATTTTAAAATTTTTCAAGTATATTTTTTATATTAAGAATACTTGTATTTCTCTCCCTGCTTGAAAATTATTCATGTTATATTATGATAATTAATTCTAATTTTCGAAAAGAGACAGATTATTTTTAATCTTAAGTTAAAAATTTACATAATATATCTCAAATTAAGGGCCTGGAAAATGAGTGAAATAAAGCCTGGCGTTCTGGTGCCACAGGTTTCGGGTTCTGTTCCATCGGTGACATGAATGCTTGTAGTGGCTCGAAATCGCTGATGCAACATTAGGTCCTAGTAATAAGGCTGTAAATTGTTGGACATTGCTGACAACCCTATCACGTAAAAACAACATTCCCCTGTCTACATCATCTGTCTTCTGCACCACTGATGATGATATTCATATTAAATCATTTATCTAATATTTATAATTTTTATCAATTATTTATTTTATATGAAAATTCAAAATTATTAATAAAAATAATCATCGACTTAACTTCCTCTACCGCACTCCATATCTACATAAAAATATTAATATATGACATTTGTATAAATAAATTCTATTAACAGTAAGCCTTACGAACAATTAGCATATCTTTGACTTTCTTTTTTCTTCAAGTCTAAACACCACCGCCTCTCTTGGTATCTTTAAAGTGTTGTAAAACCCTTTTTTTTATCAATGTTACTTCATTCCCCATCAGCTTGCTACTACCACAATTCCGAAGACAACAGTTTCCCGCTCCTAGTACTACACCAGTATAAATAGAACTCCCACCAATACATAATTAAGTTTTCTCCTTCCTTCTTAAGATGCCGGCTGCTTAACGAAAAAGCCACTACGAAGCCAGAACCTTCTCCAGGAACTCCGCATGCGGCACCAACCGTGCATCAAAGACTTGGGGGTTGGGGGAAAATTTACGGTTCTGCTACCGTAAAAGGATTACTTTTCGGATAGCCGATTTTCATTTTCGTAATCAATTAAGGAGTTACGGTTGATATTCTTCCGCCACACATTTTGCTTTGTACCCTTTTTAGCGTGATGGTAATTCAATGAGCGAGAAGGCCCGGAATGAGCATGTGGAGTTGATGAGGAATGGGCATTGTTTTGCTCAATGGTGGTGCTCAATCGTTGTGATTCCGTGGAAGGGGGAGTTTATCTTCCCTTTGATTTGCTAACGCAAAATTCTTCCCAAAAAGAGAAACGGCGTTGTCTTCCCTATCTTCCCATTTAAGGTGTGTTGGGGAGTGTCGAGGGGAAGTTCTTAACCCCTTCTGGTACTGTTTGTTTCCAAATAACGTTCCATTCAGTTCCATAATTCACGTTCTTCTATGTTTGAGTTGGATGAACGCCACCAGAGGCTTTCTTTTGTCGTCTATCTTGTGATGTTTGGAACTAAGTAGAGAGGATGGCTTTTAAGAATAAAGGGCATATAAAACCATGAAAAGATTTAGTAAGCACATGGCAAACCAATCAGTGTTTTAAAAGAATACATTTGTGTTTTTTTGCTTGACTTTATTCAAATTATGAAGTGCAAAGCTCGAAGCGCAGCGTTAGTAAGTAATAATTTGCGTCATTTGGGATATGGGAGTACTAGGGAGTACATTTTTGGAGTTCCTTTGAAATCAAAATAAAGTTTAAAAAAAAAAAAATTTTAATGAGAGAAAGAAATATAAGTTCCCTAATTGTTTAAATCCTCCTTAATTCCTCTACTTTTTTTTTATTTAAAATTCGCATAAATAAAACTAATTGTTATAGATGCACTCTAAATCCTGAAATTAATCACATAAAAACATATTCTATAGGGAAATGACAAAATTTAATTTTTTAAAAAAAAAGCACACGTGTATTACTCTATATACACTGAAGTGACAAAAGTCATGGGATAACTTAATATGCAAATTTTCAGATGGCAATAGCATCGCGTAGAACAGGTATAATGCGGCAAAGCTTCTTTTCGCAAGCTTTCATTTTCTGTTCAAGTTATTCATGAGAAGAGGTTTTGACGTGATGACCGCACGACGGGAATTAACAGACTTTTGAACGCGGAATGTTAGTTGGAGCTAGACGCATGGGTCATGCCATTTCGGAAATCGTTAGGGAATTCAACATTCCCAGATCCACCGTGTCAAAGAGTGTGCCGAGAGTATGAATTTCAGGCATAACATCCCACCATGGACAGCGCAGTGGTCGACCGCCTGCACTTAACGACCGAGACCGGCGACGTCTGCAAAGAGTCGTAAATTCTAACAGACAAGCAACACTGCGTCAAATAACCGGAGAAATCAATGTGGGACGTACAAGGGACTTGTCTGTTAGAACTGTGCGGAGAAATTTGGACTTTCTTGGGCTATTCAGCAAAGACCGACTCGAGTGCCTTTACTGACAGAACGACATCGCTTTGCAGCGACTCGTGGGGCACGTGAGCATATCGGTTGGTCCCTAGATGAATGGAAAACCGTGGCCTGGTCCGATGAGTCACGATTTCCGGTTGGTAAGAGCTGATGGTAGGTTCGAGTGTGGCGCAGACCCCACGAAGCCATGGACCCAAACTGTCAGCAGGCACTGTTCAAGCTGGTGGTGGCTCCGTAATGGTGTGGGCTGTTTTTTCATGGCATGGACTTGATCCTCTGGTAGCGACTGGACCGAACATTGACTGGAAATGCTTATGTTCAGCTGCTTGGAGATCACTTGCAAAAGCCATTCATGGACTTCATGTACCCAAACAACGATGGGATTTTTATGGATGACAATGCGCCATGTCACCGGGCCACAACTGTTCGCGATTGGTTTTGAAGAACATTCTGGACAATTCCAACGAATGATCTGGCCACCTAGATCGCCCGACATGAATCCCATCGATCATTTATGGGACATCATCGAGAGGTCTGTTCGTGCCCAAAATCCTGCACCATCAACGTTTTCACAATTATGGACGTCTATCGAGACAGCATGGCTCAATATTCCTGCAGAAGACTTCCAACGACTTGTTGAGTCCATGCCACGTCGAGTTGCTGCACTTCGCCGGGCGAAAGGAGGGCCGACACGATATTAAGAGGTATCCATGACTTTTGTCACTTCAGTGTATATCTAATGTTTTTTAAACATGATAAAACGATTTTTTGTATGTTAACTATTATCTGATTTTCACATCAACATCCATAAATATGACTTCAAATTCAAATTTAATATTTCCCAGGTGTTTTTTTTCTATTAATAGTACTTGAATTGTTTAGTCTGAAATAGAGTTTCTTGTTTTATTATGCAATAATTAATTATAATTTAGGAAAAGAGGCAGTTTATTTTAATCTTGGCGAGAGAACATATTCATATTAAATCCGTTATCGAATACTTATTATTTTTATGAATTGATTTATTTTTGCATGAAAATTTATAGTTATTAATCACATTTTTTTTAAGTTCCTACACTAAACGTATTTACACAAAAGTATTAGTATATCATGCATTTATTATAAATAAATTCTATTAACAGAAAGTCTTTACGAACAATTACACATGAACAAATCTTTGACTTTTTTTTCCAAGTCTAAGAACAAAATCGCTTCCCTTTTGGTATCTGTTGAAGTGTTGTAAAACCCTTTTCATCAAAGTTACTTTTATTCCCCCATCAGCTTGCAGCACAGCTGTAATTCGAAGTCAACAGTTTCCCGCTCTGGTACTGCAACCAGTATAAACAGAAGTCCACACCCCACATAATTAAGTTTTCCCCTTCCTTCTTAAGATGCCGGCTCCTTAACGAAAAAGCCAATTACGAAGTCCAGGAACCTTCTCCAGGAAGCTCAGCATGCAGTACACACCGTGTATCAAAAGACAACGCCAACAAAGACTTGGGGGCTGGGGGGCAAAATTTACGGTTCTGCTACCGTAAAGAGGATTACTTTCGGGTAGCCGATTTTCGTTTTCGTAATCAATTAAGGAGTTACGGCTGATATTCGGCCACACATTTCGCTTTGGACACTTTTAGCTTGATGGTAATTCAATGAGCGAGAAGGGGCCCCGGAATGGGCAAGTGGGTTGATGAGGAAGGGGTATTGTTTTTGCTCAATAGTGGGTGCTGAATCGTTGTGATTCCGTGGAAGGGAGTTTATCTTCCTTTGATTTGCTAACGCGAAATTCTTCCCAAAGACGAATGTGACGCTGTCTTCCTAACTTTCCCATTTAAGGGGTGTGTTGGAGGGAGTGACGACGGAGGTTCAGGATCCCTTTCTGGTAATGTTTGTTTCCAAATAGCGTTCCATTCAGTTTCTAATTCCCGTTCTTCTGTGTTTGAGTTGGATGAATCCACTAGAGGCTTTTGTCGTCTATCTGTGATGTTGGAAGCTAAGAAGAGGAGGGCTTTTAAGAATAAAGTGCATAGTGAAACTTTAAAAGATTTAGTAAGGATGGCAAAATTAATCAGTGTTTTATAGAATATATTTTTGTTTCTATTTTTTTGCTTGGTGTTATTCAAAATTATGAAGTAAGCTTTAGAGTGCAACCTTAAGGAAGTTAATTTTCGTCTTTTGGGAATAAAAATAAATAAGAGAACATTTATGACTGAAATTTAAAAGAATGTTTAAAAAATATTTCTTAAATAGAGAAAGAAATATGTTCCATAAGTGTTTTCCCTCGCTAATTGTGTAATTTTTATTAAAATTAGTATAAATAAAATCAATTGCTATAGATATAATCTAAATCTAAAGTTAAACATATAAAACCAAATTCTATCGGGAAATGGTCAAAATTTATTTTTTTAAACACACACAAATATTTCTATATTTCTTTTTATAGAGGTGTCATGGATGTTTGTAGCTGTTCAGAATCTAAACCGTAAACTTTGAACCGTAACCCAGAAACTTTAACTGTAGTTGCCGGTCTCATATGACTTAGAACGTTGAGCATAGTGCTGACACCCGTACCCCGTAAAAAGAAAAACATGTTCTGTTTTGAATTCTCCCAACAGGCAGACGGCCTTAATCCACCATGGAACTGTTGCGCCACTCCTGATGATGATGATATTCATATTAAATCATCTTTCTAATACGTATTTTTTATGAATTGATTTCTTTTGCATGAAATTCATAATAATTAATAAAAATAATCTACTCTATAATTAAGCTCTTCTACTGCACGTATATTTGCACAAAAGTATTCGTATATTATTAATTTATTAGTGATGTAAATAAATTCCATCATCAGACAGTCTTTACGAACAATTACATTAACAAATCTTTGACCTTTTTTCAAGTCTAAACACCAACCGCTTCCCTTTAGTATCTTTTGAAGTGATGTAAAACCCTTTCATCAATGTTACTTTATTCCCCCATCAGCTTGCAGCACTACTTCAATTCGGAAGTCAACAGTTTCCCGCTCCTAGTACTGCACCAGTATAAATAGAAGTCCCACCCAATACATAATTAAGTTTTCCCTTCCTTCTTAAGATGCCGGCTCCTTAACGAAAAAGCCAATTACGAAGCCAGAACCTTCTCCAGGAAGCTCAGCATGCAGTACACACCGTGTATCAAAGACAACGCCAACAAAGACTTGGGGGGCTGGGGGCAAAATTTACGGTTCTGCTACCGTAAAAGGATTACTTTCGGGTAGCCGATTTTCGTTTTCGTAATCAATTAAGGAGTTACGGCTGATATTCGACCAAACCTTTCGCTTTGGACCCTTTTAGCGTGATGGTAATTCAATGAGCGAGAAGGCCCGGAATGGGCAAGTGGAGTTGATGAGGAATGGGTATTGTTTTGCTCAATGGTGGGTGCTGAATCGTTGTGATTCCGTGGAAGGGAGTTTATCTTCCCTTTGATTTGCTAACGCGAAATTCTTCCCAAAGACGAATGTGACGTTGTCTTCCCTAACTTTCCTATTTAAGGGGTGTGTTGGAGGGAGTGGCGACGGGAGGTTCGAATCCCTTTCTGGTAATGTTTGTTTCAAAATAGCGTTCCATTCAGTTCCTAATTCCCGTTCTTCTGTGTTTGAGTTGCATGAATCCACCAGAGGCTTTTGTCGTCTATCTGTGATGTTGGAAGATAAGTAGAGGAAGGCTTTTAAGAATAAAATGCATTGTGAAACTTTGAAAAGATTTAAGTAAGAATGGCAAAACTAATCAGTATTTTAACGAATACATTTTTGTTTCTTTTTTGCTGGATCTTATTCAAAATTTTGAAGTGGGCTTTGGATGTGCAACGTTAACCAAGTTCACTTTTGTCATTTGAGTATAAAAATAAGGAAATTGCGAGCATTTATAACTGAAATTGGAAATAAAGTTTAAAAATATATTTTTTAAAGGAAAAAGAAATTTCCATAAATTTTTATCCGTCCCTAATTTCCTAATTTTTTATTTAATATTAGTATAAGTAAATGTTGTAGTGTTATAGAAGTACTCTAAATCCTGAAATTATTCATATAAAATCATATTCAATCAGGAAGTGGTCAAAATGTATTTTTTAAATACACACACACACATATTATACATATATATTTTTTTTTGTTTTTTAACATGGAAGGATAATTTTATGTATAAGATTTTCAATTATTTTTTATAATTTTTAGGCATGCATGTTACTACATAAATATTTAAATTTTAACTAAATTATATTTCAAGATCATTACTTATAACACGAATGATCAAGGAAAATTGCATATATATTTTAATTGATATATATATATAATTTCTGGCATGAATACTCACAGAACTGTATGGATGTTAAAAAAATGTACAAAACGCTTGCCATGAGAAGTCAAATTGAAGAAATTCTAAGATATATTCAAAATATTAAAAAAATAGTTATCTTAAATTGCATTAATAAATTATTTAAATTGCAATTTTTTAAAAATATTTTAAGCCAATCAATTCTAGAGATTACTCTTTAAAAATATTGTTTTATATTTTGCTTACTTTTAGTACTTGTATAGTTTCATCAATTTTTATTATAGTATAGATGTAAATAATTTTGAATGTGAACAAAAATTTTCTACTACGAAAAAGCATATTTGTTGTTTTAACCATTATGTGTCATGATGATTGATTTGTCTTAGTAAGCATCTCTTTTAATTCACGTTATATGTCCTTTCTACAAGCATTCTTAAAGCTTGGAATATCAGCTTGAGACACTAGATCTTCTACATGTTATGTATCATTATACAAAAGAATTTTTTTTCCAACGAAATGCAGTGTTTTACCGCTATATTGTATAGAAAAACATTATGAATTTCTAGCATATTTTTTAACAATTTATTCAATACTTTACATGAAAAATGTAAGAATACTATGTACTGACTTACTACATATAGCAGTTTATTTTTATTCTTAAGGTTTAATTCTAATTTTTACACAAAACATTCATATTAAATCATTCATCTAATATTTTTTTTCATTTTAAGAATTGATTTATTTTACATGAAAATTCAAATTTATTAATAAAAATAATCATTGATTGTTAACTTCCTCTACTGCACGTGTTTCTACACAAAAATATTAGCATATCATCCATTTATTAGTGATATAAATAAATTCTATTAATAGAAAGCCTTTACGAACAATTACATTAAAAAATCTTTGCATTTTTTTTTCCAAGTCTAAACACCAACCGCTTGCCTTTAGGTATCTTTTGAAGTGTCGTAAAAACTCTTTCATCAATGTTACTTTATTCCCCATCAGCTTGCAGTACTACCTTAATTCGGAAATCAACAGTTTACCGCTCCTACTGCACCAGTATAAATAGAAGTCTCACCAAATACATAATTAAGTTTTCCTTCCTTCTTAAGATGCCGCCTCCTTAACGAAAAGCCAATTACGAAGCCAGAACCTTCTCCAGGAAGCTCAGCATGCAGCACACACCGTGTATCAAAGACAACGCCAACAAAGATCTTAGGGGGCTGGGGGCAAAATTTACGGTTCTGCTACCGTAAAAGGATTATTTTCGGGTAGCCGATTTTCGTTTTCGTAATCAATTAAGGAGTTACGGTTGATATTCCGCCACACATTTCGCTTTGGACCCTTTTAGTGTGATGGTAATTCAATGAGCGAGAAAGCCCGCAATGGGCAAGTGGAGTTGATGAGGAATGGGTATTGTTTTGTTCAATGGTGGGTGCTGAATCGTTGTGATTCCGTGGAAGGGAGTTTATCTTCCCTTTTATTTGCTAACGCGAAATTCTTCCCAAAGACAAATGCGACGTTGCCTTCCCTAACTTTCCCATTTAAGGGGTATGTTGGAAGGAGTGGCGAGGGGAGGTTCGAATCCCTTTCTGGTACTGTTTGTTTCCAAATAGCGTTCCATTCAGTTCCTAATTCACGTTCTTCTGTGTTTGAGTTGGATGAATCCACCAGAGGCTTTTGTTCTTTATCTGTGATGTTTGAAGCTAAGTAGAGGGTGTCTTTTAAGAATAGTGCATAGTAAAACTTTGAAAAGATTTAGTCGGGACGGTAAAAACTAATCAGGGTTTTAAAGAATACATTTTTGTGTTTCTTTGTTTGCTTGATGTTATTCAAAACTATGAAGTAAGCTTTAGATGTGCAGCGTTAAGCATATTTACTTGCGTCATTTGAGTATATAAGATATACAAATAAAGTACATTTATGACTAAAATTTAAAATAAATTTGTTCAAATATATTTTTAAAGAGAGAAATAAATATATTCCCTAATAGGGTATCCCTCCCTAATTCCCTACTTTTTTTTATTTTAAATTAGTATAAATAAAAATAATTTCCATAGAGGTACTCTAAATCCTGAAATTAATCATATCAAAAATATTCTATCGGAAATGGTCAACATTTATTTTTTAAAGACACACATATATCTATAAGAAGAATAAATAAGCAGAATAATTTTTGTACGTAAATATTATGCAGTTCAATGCTTTATGCTTTCAATTGTTTTCTGTAATTTTAAGGCATGCGTATTACTACATATTTATTTAAATTATAATACAATTTTATTTTAAGATCATTTCTTATAACATTAAGATAAGAAACCAAAGGTAATAACCAACCATTAACCAAATATTAAGAAAAAAATGTACACATTTATTTTAATCGATATATATATATATATATATATATATATATCGAATTATGTTTTATAAAATACTCACAGCATTATATGGATGCTAAAAAGCTTTAAATTAATGTGCAAAAAAAGACATGCCATTAAATATCAAATTGCGCAAAATTCTATGATATATCCAAGATATTAAAATTTATCTTAAATTGCATTAATAAGTAATTTAGAATATTTTAAGATGATCATTTCTAGAGATTACTCGTTAAATATATTGTTTTTGCTTGCTTTTAGTACTTGTATAGTTTCATAAATTTTTATTATAGTATAGATGTAGATAATTTTAAATGTGAACAAAAATTCTCTACTGCGAAAAACATCTTTGTTGTTTGAACCATTAAGTGTCATGGTGATTGATATGTCTAGGTAAGCATCTCCATTTATTCACGTTATATTTACTTTCTTCAAGCATTTTTTAAAGCTTAGAATATCAGCTTGAGACACTAAAATTTCTACATGTTATGCAATATTATAAAAAAGATTTTTTCCAATAAATTGCAATGTTTCATAGTTATATAGTAAACAAAAAATTACGTGTTTCTAACATATATTTATATTTTATTCGATACTTTGCATGTAAAAGTGTAAGAATTATATCTATTGACTTACTAAATATCGAATAAATAAAAGACTACATCAATGTTCTGCTAAAATATTGTAGTCAATTATTTATTTTTTGTATATCTGATGTTCTGACTATTTTTAAAATAGTTAATTTAGAGCTAAATTTATAATATGAGTAGGTATACATATAATGGTGGAAAACGAAATCCCAATACCAAGAAATTGTTTTCGCGGAAGGAAATTTAGGCATAACATTTGAAAATGAAACATATTTATTTGATTCATGTTTCAGAGCTCAGGTTAAAGTTTAAAAAGAGCCACTTTTTAAACTTGCAATTATTTGCATTAATAACCACTGTAGTCTCCAAGATTTTGCACGTAAACAAGCAATTACTCAGGTATTGCTTCGTACAAATGCTATATGTTAATTTGGGGATAGAGTTAATAAGGAACCTGTTCTATACACAATAAGAAACAAATTCAGTAACACAATAATTGAATAAATATCTGCATTCGACCCAGAAGAAAATATTGAATGTCAATGATATATACAAGTAAAATTTAATGTGGTGAAAAAACTACTCTGGCACGTAAGCGTGGCCCTGCATATCTTTAAATAGTTTTCATCATTCTCAGGGCCTTTTTGGTCTGTCGACGACACCAACAGTTTCAAACGTCTTCTACCTGCTCACGATCTTCGGATCTCCAAGCATCAACTCTGCTGATCATATTTTCTATGTGTCTCTCTGCTTTCCTCCATCTGTACTTTAACTTTGACCTTTTTTTTATCTTAGTTCTCTTCTACTTGCTTCAGTCTGCACGTCCAAGTCAATTTCCCCGTAACGCGTCTTACCAAACTAGAACCGTACACTACCTCCTCCGAAGGAAAAGCACATGCGTCACCGTAGTGACATTGCTACTACAGAAGAACTTACAAAATACAAGTATAACCCAAAACAGTTTTTACAAAAATTTTCAAGAAGAACTACACAGTACATAGCTATTACTCTGAACCACGATGCACAGAGCCGAAGAACACATACTACAAATAAGTATTAAAAAGAGAAAATAACACTTAATGCTTAAACATTTTTAGCGCTGTTAACACAACTTTAATACATTGTGCTAACCCCATACACGAAAGTATTAATGTATTTACATTAATATGAACAAAGTGATACTATTACATACGATAATCATGATACTTTAATATACTATTCCATAACGAATCAATATAGTGCATCCTTCTTTTCTTGAAATATATCATATAGTATCTTTTACCATTTCTTTCCAAATCACATTTTTGATCTTCAAAATGTGGATCTTTAGAACCCGATTTTATCAATAGTGATAGGCGGTGAATTCCACATACTAGAATTACAATTCCCAGTTCTTACCAGCTGTCTTTTTTACAATGATATTCACAGCTACATTGGTCATACATATGCCAAAATATCTTCGAAGCTCAACTTCATCCAAGTCTCAGACCCTCATTTTACATACAGCTCATTGACCGTTAACCGTGTTTCGGGCTTACCGAATCTTCCCGAGATACTGCATCCGCACAGTCTATGGAATCGCATGGGCAAAACTTATTGTAACCGCTGAGATCACTGTTCTCTGGTTCATGTTCCCTATACAGGGCTTCTTCCCTTTAATCTCCCAATTCCTTGCGGTTGGTCTAGAAACTAAGTATATTTTTTACACACATTCGTAGAAGATGTATATCGTATAGGAAGGTAGCTGCGTTGTTCACCATTGACCATCATGGATTTAATGACCATCAGGGCTCAAACACCTCCTCCCCGACCGCATCTTTCTCTTGCTTTCGGCTAAGCAATTAAATAAACCTAGTACTGATAAATACCACAATCTGCGCTTATAGTACGTATTACTTATCAGGATTACTCTTCACCGGTGTGGAGTTGGATTTTGAATGCCAAATTCTTATTTTCTCGAGTTAATATTTCTTCATTCTCTCTTTTCTTTCATTCCTCCATTTCTTATCTGATAGTGATAATCATTTTGAATATCATTTTCACCAATTCCTCGTCGTACTTTTCAAATTTCACTATTAAGTTCCGGCGCTCTAATATCTTTACTCCTACCACTTCATTTCCGAACTACGTCGCTATTTCTTGAAGATCGCATTTTTAATATTCCGAGTAAGGATGGCGTTCTACCGATTACTATCAAGTGACCTGCTAATTAAATCTTAATGATGTGAACAAACCATTACTGCACGTCAGTGCTCTACTTTCAACCTTCTCACGGTTCTAATGACCTCATCAACACTCTCAAACGTTTTCTATCTGCTTGTGATCCTTGGTGCTCCCCCAGAAAATCTGCTCAGTTCACTTGCTGTATGTTTATCTGCTTTACTCTGTTTGTCCTTTCGTTGCTCATTTGTTCTTTTAGCTTTAAATCTAGCTTGCCACATTCTTCCTTGAGGCACGTCTGATGTAATTTCCCCAATGCAGCGTGTTCTAGTTCGTGCATTGATAGTCCAGTTAATCAAATAATAACCTCATAGAATTCAATGCCTGTTGCACTTAGTCAAAATCAGCTAATAGTCTATGATTGTTAATACTGCTAAAAGAAAATGACTGAGACAATATTGAAGACAAACTGGATCAGGGATATACCCGCAGTGCATGAATGATTGTACTGTCTCAAAATAGGCAGTCAGACCCTATAAGGCTCACTATTGAAAGAAACACCGCCCTATTCGCCTAATAGCTACAAAGCCTACTACTGCAACTTATCTCGACACCAGAATGACACAGCAAATGATGAAAAGACCATTATTTGAAATTCCTTGTCGCTCACCTCTAAGTGAAATTTTCGTCATTGTTTGTTTTACAGATAAGAGCTGTTTCTGTGTTTGTGCTATTTTTGGTCATATATTGGTCAGAAGGAGGTCAAGCGATCACTTGGAACCGATTTGTCTGCATTGTATACACTTGACTGACCCCAGGACCTGTCTTCTGGGATGCAAATTCTTATGACACTAGGATAATCTGCATTGTTATCTCATTCTCAGTGACAACAAATTTTACCATCAAAGTGACGATTGAAGCGATTGTGCTACCATTTTTGTATCACCATTCTAGTGTCCTTTTCCGACAGGATAATGCTCTTTCAGTATCCCTACTGTCACCCAAAGTGCTCTAAAAAGCATCGACATGTTGCCTTAGCCTGCAGATATGGAACGTATGCGATATTATTGGCAACAAATACAGAGTGTTCACATTCAGAATTGACTTTGATAACCTTGATTGAACTAATACAACAGGCATCGAATAATAATCGAAAAAAAAATGGTATATAGCCTGTATGACACAATAGATGTGAGTCTGTATACTTTCATCCAGAATCAGGAAAATTGTATTAACTATTAATACATCACTCTTTCACATTTGAAATACACTCATGTCCATAAATTAAGGATAATTCAGAATCACAAAATAAATTGAACTCTAAAATAAAATTTCACCTGTAGAATTATCACACACATCTTGAAAAAAAATATGCAAATTACAGGAAACCAACAGATGGCGCGAATAGTACGTCACACCTGACGAGAGTGTATTTAGAGAGGGTATATAAGGAATGGTGGGAAAGAAGTAAAATTGTTCATAAGCGCTTTAAATTTTCAGTGCAATAACCGCATAGTTATGGCACAAAGGAAACATTTGGATGATTTTTACGTGTTAGAATTATCGGACGACTGGAATGTGGGCATACCCAGCTGGAAGTATCCGAGGAACTTGGAATCGCCCAGAGTGTGATCTCAGGCTTTGGCAACGATTCCAAGATGATGATAATGTGAGTAGATGTTACAGTACAGGTCGCCCCCTAGTTATAACGAATGAGGACCGGTATTTAACAATTTCACTTTAAAGAAACAGACGGAGCACAGCATCAATAACTACTGTTTCCCAGAAAGCTCTCTTCAGCTACCGGTACGACAGTTTTCAAGGCAGACCGTGTACAGACAAATAGGGCACATTTAGTCTATATGCTCGTAGGCAGATGTGTTCCATTAGCAACTCACTGTCGCCTGCGATTAACCTGCAGTAGAGAGCATGCATTTTGGACACCGCAACTAGTGGTCTTGTGTGATGTTTTCCATACGAGTCCAGGTTTAGTTTTCTGATTCTCGCCGGACTTTCAATGGAAAAGCGCCAGGTACACGTTGCCACCAAGAGAACACCATTGAACGACACCGTTACAGTGGTGCAGGATGGCTCCTTTGGGGAGGTATTATTCTTGGATCCAGAAGTGACCTGCATGTTCAAAGTTTAACGATGACTGGCCAAATCTATCGATGTCATTCTGGAACATCATGTACGTTTGTTTCGGGGCGCCATGGGTGCTAAGTTCTGTTTATGGATGACAACGCCCGTCCTCACCGTTTCAAACATTGTAGAAATGCCTTCAGTTGGAGGATATCACCCGTATGGATTGGCCAGCATGCTCACCGGACTTGAATCAATTGAGCTCTTGGCCGACGAATTGCAGCCACTCAACCCCTCCACCTGTCCTCGGAACTTCGGAGGTCATTGTTGATGTGTGGTGTAATATTCCCCAAGATCAGAATGATAATTTGATACTCAGCATGCCTAGGTGTTGCTGGCCTGTCCATCGTCCGGGAAACATACTCCATATTAACATCATACTAACCATGTCTACACTGTTTTTCGTAAATAGGGCTTTTTTGAAATTTACTCCGGGGAAAAAACGTAATTTTTATTAATTATGTCAAACATATAGCATATTTTTTTCTCTTTACCTTTGTTTAATAAATAGACTTTAACAAATAAGTCAAATTTGTTTTGCTTCTGTCTCTTTCTTTGCTTGAACTTCGATGTCCTTCAATTTTGGATATGAGTGTAGTTCGTATACCTCACGTGTACATTTGAATTTGTTGCTTTTGTTAAAAGCACTATAAATAAACATTTCCTAACTTCAATACTTTCACCACTTTAATGTAAATGCATGCTGTCTAAAATGAGGTTAATTTATAAATGACAGTGGAATATGCGTTTATCACTTATAATTATTTCCAGTAATTAACACACGGTTTATGCAAATTGCTGTACGGTCCTACCAACTTGATTAATTCGCACCGGTAGCTGACAGTTACAATAAAGCACAGTCTTTATCCTTTAGTCACTTTTCTTTCGATTTCAAGGACTGGAGTAATCGCCAAATAAACCAACAATCAGCGTGCTTCACTAGGGGACATCTGTGCTGAACTAATGCAAAAAGGAACATTAATTTTGCTGAAGCCTTTCTGTATGAATAATCAAAATTCTTTATTAGTCACGGTTTTCTAAGGAATCAAATAAATTGTCTTTAGAATATATGAACAATTTCAATCAGTATGCTTGGTTTTAAAATTTCCCAATACACTTTTAGTAAAATGAACATAACTTAATTATCACACTAATGCATTGATATGATTCAATTTTTTATCATTCTAATTAATTATAATTCTGGAAAACCTTTTACATTTTTCACATAGAGCTGCTACTTATATTCCGACTTCATAGAAAGGGGAAATATGTTTTTGCTTCAAGCTGAATTGCCAAGCAAGGCAAATTTTCGAAATAAAAAATTTAATTACTTGTCGAATGACGGTTAATTAAATGAGATTTCCATGTAGCATCAGAATAACATTTTAATTCAAATTTTTGACATTTGAATTTTTATTTTGCAGTTTTTAGTAGAAAATACATAATTCAAAATGTTCACAATAATTTTACAGCTTTTTGAAAATGTAATCATTTTAAAACTAAGGCATTAAATTTTGCTAGTAACATTTATCGGTATAATGCTATCTGCCAAAAATAAGGCATCTTATTAATGTCCAATAAGAATATTTTGCAATAAATTGTTTCAATAATTTCACTTTCAAAAACCTTGCTTGATAGTGAAATAAAAACTTTAAAAAAAGCGGATCCTCGAAATGGCTGGATAATTCTTAAGCATTAACCTTTCAACGCAAATTATTTTATTCAAGTATAAATAATTGATAACGTAACAAAAATTTACGTGTAATAAAAACGTTAATTCTATTAAATTCAGTTACATCAAAATTAACTGCATTGTCAGTTAAATCTGTGTTTTTCCCAAAAACGGCAGTGTTATCTATATGCACAAACAAAATAATATTGTTAAATTTATATAGACAGTTGAATCCACAAAGTTTCCAAAATGTAATAAAGTTCATTGCTCTATTGTCTTGAACTCTAGTGCGAGCCGTAAATATACCCATTAATATAGCAAACATTGTTTTCTAATCCTTTTTATTTCATGCCCAGGTGGCCGTTTAGATTAAATCGGTTAAATTAATTTGCCATAAAGCTATGCGTATTTCACACCACTTGTATATTGTACCAATGCAACATGGATACCAATAATATAAAAATGTAATTTAACGGTCATAAAATCGGCTGCTGGAAAAATTATCTCTGGAAATTCAATTCCTTTATACTAAATACCCAATTACTCCTAATTATGGGAATATTAGATGGTGGATCAACTAGAGCCTAGAGTCCATTAGGGTTATATAATATAGGTGGAGGACATTAAGGTCCTTCATTACAAAGAAGTTCTGCACATTTCAATTTGTCGATACTAAGTTGCGTTTTTCAAACAATTTAGAAATTTCTACTCCATAGCATTCATAATGAAATATATCATGCAATTGATTATTTGAATATTCAGTATTTTGAAACCTAGTAATATTATTACAATCTTCACTTGAAAGATTTAAAAAATATTTAGTCGCAATATGTCGTGGTCTTTAAAATTCTTAGTCTTATTTTAGTATTGGCTGAATAATAATAAACGTCAATGTGTGCATTAGAATTAAGGTGCCTTTCTACCCTTTTTAAATTACGAATATTTAAAAGTGCAATGTTTTCAATAATCAATCAGCAATTATCAGCTCTTCAAGGGTCTTTGGGATAAGTAAAATTTTTCGATTTAATTCGCAAGTAAAACTTCGTATAATCCTAAGTTTTTTTCTTTTTTTTTTTTTTCAAACAAACACACAACAGCGTTTTTAGTTTGATTTATTTTACAAGAATAGTTTTCACGTTCCTTAGAAATGAAACTTAGTGCTCATAGTAAAAGCCATTTAAAATGAGGGTGAGGTTGAGGTTTATTCCTAACAATTTTATGCATATGTACAAATGCAAGTGAAAGGAAAATTTTAAGATGTCTTACTGAAAGTTTGTTACCACTCAAGATCTCGTTAATTAAACCATGATCTCGTTAAAGTTGAACCTTCATTTAATTTATGTTATCATCTATTTCTAATATGCAACTAATTAATATGAAAATGCAACGAGGGGCTTCATTCCAAAACGTGAGTGTAAGCCACTGTCTTGAAATATAGTTCGAATTCTGTTCATTGAAGCCAGATTGAAATTTTTCTGCAACTCCATTTTACTGCGAAGTATAAGTGAAAATAAGTTCATGTTTGATATTTAACTTACTAAGAAAATCTCTTCAAACTGTTCATGGATAAACTGTAACCCCTGTTCTTACAATTTACACCTTCAATTTACAAATTTCTCGTTTTACTTTAGCTAAATAATCTTCTTAAAACTTCCTCTTCCATATAAATGCTTCTACTTTACGAGTGTAATCATCAATAACAGAAAATAAATACTTTCTCTCCATCAAAAGATTCAACAGGACAAGCTCCATGCAAATTTATATATACTGTATCTAGTTGTAAGTCTTATGGACATATATCTTCTTTAAAAATATTTTTGTTGATGTTGCAATTTTACAAACATTAAATTCTGATCATTGGGTTTAAAGATAACTTCTCAATATCTTTTAACAATTTCTGCTAATGTGCAGGATAATAATTAAACACTGCATACATTAACATGCCAAAAATATGCAGTGTTCAGTATAAATATTGAAAGTTACATTTAAAATCTTGTAAATAGATAGCCATTGGAAATGACATCCTTTTAAAATATGCAATTTATTAATCAGAGTTACAATAACAAAATACTTATTACTTTTAAGATATACAATCGTCCTTACTATTACCCTACTCGATTATTTTTCTTGCTAAGTCAGTATTCCTATTGAATCCTATGCAGATTTGGTGAAGGCTTTTGTAATGTTATTTGTACATTACCTGTAAAATCTTCTATAACAAAGTTAGTGTTACAAACTTCCAGAGCTTTTGAAATGCGGTCCTTGCCACCTGCTGGTAGTCCTTGTCACTTGCTGATGCTGAAATTCCTTTAAAATTGTAGAACGCCTCTTTTTCTACAGTATCAACTGAATCAGCCAGAAAATAATACTCCTCTTCCTTCTACTTTCTTTGATTCTTTTTATCTGTCGAATCTTTCTGAAGCATTCTTCTTCAGTATAACCCGACCTTTTGAAGTCCTGCATGGCTCCAAGACAAACTCGCAGTAGTTTAATTTATGGTTGCTTGTTTCGGGTCCTTCATGTATTCAGTGTGCTTCAAATTTCTTAATCCATTGTTTTTCATGTGATGAAGCATTTCACTTTAATAAATACAGGCATATCCTACAATTGAAAAATTTTTAGAACTAAAGAGAAAAGTAAAGTTTAAAAAGTATTCTCATAGGCTCTAATCAATAATTGTTCAGTAAGATTTTGTTTCCAGTGCCATCAAGTTTTAAGAAGAAGTAAAAATTAGAAAATTAATCCAGCGGTTGACAAACTGTGGAACGCAACCTCTAAGAGGTCGTGATGACAATAAATGTGGGAGGTGAAAAAAAAAAAAATTATTGAATGAATTGATTAATTCACTAAAAAAAAAGAAGAAACATTTTTGAGATAATAAACAAATAAAATACACATTTTAGGCAGATAAAAATGCATTTACAAATATGATTGTACCAATACTGTATTTAATAATTAACTCGTCAATACTAAATTAAAAACAAGTTTAATAATTATTAGTTTCTATCTTACATACTTCTGCGGACATACCATTCTTTCCATTGAGCTCTTTCGAAGAAAAAAATATTATATTAGAAATAAACATTTTTAAGTTCATTTTTCTATAATTAGTTATAAACATTTTGTCTTCAAAAGGCAGGCTTTGCAGAAAATCTTTTTTCTACAAAGGTAGGATGTTAAAAAAGATATTAGTATACTAAATGTTCTTGTTTTCAGTGCAAAAAAAAAAAAAACTCATCATCTACTCTACCCCAAATTCAACAGATGATTTATTCCTAAATTGCCTTTTGATTCCGCCGCTTGTCGTGAAATCTATGATGAGCTCTCGTTCGGCAGTTGAGAAGCCTTTTGGTGTATTAACCAGCAATCCACTCGTAACTATCAAATTGTCAAAAAGGGAACTACTTTTTTAAAACTCTCAGTCAGATTTTCTAAATGATTTTTAATGGTTCCTTACAGAAATAACTTTCACTTGTTCTTCATCCAGTTTTAATATATTCATCCACATTTTTAAACATATATAAGGATTCTTTGTTTCAAATATTTTTGTTCTACGACTTCATATTTCTACAAAAAACATTTGTTTTGTCTCTTGTATAAAACATGTGTATTTGACTTGTATATGAAGTCAATTTACGCATGTATAAATTTTTTACATGTGTAATTGATCCCTGTATATGAAGATTCAATGTACTTAAATTTTCAAGGCATGCAATCAAGTAGGTTAATTTCATCACAAATAAACAATCTCAAAACTTCTCGACTTACGGTCGGTTTTTTCTCTTCTGAAAAATGGCGATTCCATTTTTTAATTTATAAACACGCTGCCAAAATTGCTCACGTGATACTCATTATGCCTCGTAATAAAATAATGTTGAATGTACTGCAGTCATGTGTATACAAAGGGCAGAAAATATTCTTCATTTTATACACTCAAGTCCATAAATTAAGGATAATTCAGAATCACACAGAAATTGAACTCTAAAATAAAAATTTCACCTGTAGAATTATCACACACATCTTGAAGAAGAATATGCAAATTACAGGAAACCAGCAGATGGCGCGGATAGTACGTCACAATGACGAGAGTGTAAGAGAGGGTTTATATAAGCAATGGCGGCAAAGAAGTAAAATTGTTCACAAGCGCTTTAAAAAGCCTTTCAGTGCAATAACCGCATAGTTATGGCACAAAGGAAGCATTTGGATGATTTTTTACGTGGTAGAATTATCGGACGACTGGAATGTGGACGTACCCAGCTGGAAGTATCCGAGGAACTTGGGAATCGCCCAGTGTGTTATCTCCAGGCTTTGGCAACGATTCCAAGATGATGGTAATGTAAGTAGATGTTACAGCACAGGTCGCCCCCGAGTTACAACGCCGAATAGGACCGGTATTTAGCAGTTACTGCCAAAAGAAACAGACGGAGCACAGCATCAGACCTGTCTCGTCAGCTCTCTTCAGCTACCGGTACGATAGTTTCAAGGCAGACCGTGTACAGAGGCTTAGGGCACATTGGTCTACATGCTCGTAGGCCTGTCAGATGTGTTCCACTTACCGCAACTCACTGTCGCTTGCGATTAACCTGGATTAGACAGCATGCATTGTGGACACCGCAACAGTGGTCTTGTGTGATGTTTTCTGACGAGTCCAGGTTTAGTTTGCAGTCTGATTCTCGCCGAACTTTCATATGGAAGCGCCAGGTACCCGTTACCACCAAGAGAACACCATTGAACGACATCGTTACGGTGGTGCAGGATGGCTCGTTTGGGAGGAATTATTCTTCGTTCCAGAACTGACCTGCATGTTCAGAGTGTAACGATGACAGGCCACATCTATCGGGATGTCATTCTGGAACAACATGTACGTTTGTTTCGGGGCGCCATGGGTGCTAAATTTCTTTTTTGATGACAACGCCCGTTCTCACCGTGCAAACATTGTAGACGAATGCCTTCAATTGGAGGATATCACCCGTATGGATTGGCCAGCATACTCACCGGACTTGAATCCAATAGAGCATGTGTGGGATATGCTTGGCCGACGAATTGCAGCCCGTCAACCCCTCCCATCTGTCAACCGGAACTTCGGAGGGCATTGCTTGATGAGTGGTGTAATATTCCACAAGATCAGATTGATAATTTGATACCCAGCATGCCTAGGTGTTGTAAGGCCTGTATTGCATCGTCCGGGAGACATACTCCATATTAACCATCATACTAACCATGTTATACGGTTTTTTGTAAATAGGTTCTTTTTTTTAAATTTGCTCAGGGAGTAAAAATCGCAATTTTTATTAATTATGTTAAACATATAGCATCTTTTTTGCTCTTTTACCTTTTGTTTAATAAATAGACTTTACAAATAAGTCAAATTTGTTTTTGCTTCTGTCTCTTTCTTTGCCTGAACTTCATTATCCTTAATTTATGGACATGAGTGTAGATCTTATTTTCATATAATTTATTACCGTTATCACAATAATCAGATCAGGGCATATTTATTTGAATACCAGATTCATACTTTATAATCTTCTAAGCCTTAACGAGCAACCTCGGTGCATAATCCGAACATTTTTCCCTTCAATGTGTGTCTTCTTTTTAAAATCTATTAGGACAACAAATGACGCAATTGCTGTTACTTTGAGCCCTATTGTTTTGCAGATAATTAGTTCTTCTACTGGGGACAATCTAAAAATTGAACATAGTGAATGAAAGGAACTAAAAATTGAACATAGTCATCTTTATTGCTATCTGTTGTGTCATCAAACTTAATTTAAATATGTATATCACACAATTTCCCGAAAGACTGATGATGTACATTTTCAGCTATTTCACCAATTCGATGTGAAAGAGTGTCATTTTATTAAGATATGACAATAATATTTGCAGCCAAAACTTTCCAGACATAATTTCTAGATTCTCAATTTACAGCTGGCAAAATAAGCCGTTTTGCCATGATTTGAGGTGTTTTACATCTGTTTAATTTATATGAAACTTTATAAGAGAAAAGTAAAGCTTTTTCCTCACAAAGTTCTCAAAAATAATGATTTTTTGCCTTTCGTATAAAATTTCGCTTAGTTCCATTTTAATTCCAAGAATTTTCGGAGTATATTAACCTATGTACTTTGAACAATTTCCAAATGTCATTTATCATCTTTAATGTTGTCTGCTGCCACACTTTTGGGCAAATAACACAAATATACTTTCTTTTTCATTTAGTTTAGTACAGGTAAACACAAAATTTAAATATTCTTCAGAATATTGTCTTTGTTTTATCTCCGAAGCAAGCTCATCAGTGCTTTTTACTGTCGTCTAATGCTCGCTTATGTTTACTTAAAAATTTATCTATGATTCTGTATAAATATACTTCCGTGAATATTTATTACCGCGAATTGCAGTTAACACATATATTACAACATAAACATTGACGATAGATTCCATAGCGTTAGAAGGATCTATATGACTGGCATTGGCTGGAATTAAAAGAGGTGCAGCTTTTATACACGTTTGGATCATGACCGTGCAGATGTTGTGTTCTTGAAAAATCGGAACTAACACAGATCAGACCATCGATTCTGATTTCATCATTGCAGTGGTAAGTACTGAAGTGATGAAAGACTCTGACTTACTCCAAAGAACTTAGTTGGGATAATAAAGTTTGGTAGTGAACTGACATTGCGTTATGGTGCATTATTATCTTTATATAAATATTGTTATAAACTATTTAAAATTATCAGTCTAAAATTTGATTGTTGGAAAACAATTTTGTGTTTTTCAAGTTAAAGACCCTAACAGTTCTCAACATTTCTGTTGTCTCCGTAACTTTTTAGCTGTTACCCAAAAATTATTAGTACGTAGAAGAAAACATAAAACACATCCAGAAATATCCATATGTTTAACGGATATGGAACATTAACATATCCATATCTTTACGGAAAATTAAGCAAAACCTTTTTCGTAATATATTAAAATATTTTAGCCTATTTTTAAAATTATGGAAATAAATTGGATATTTATTTATATAAATGATAATTAATTCTGATTTTGAAAGTCAATTTCTTGCAATACTCGTAAACAAATTCGTCATTGCTCTCAGAATCAAATCCGATTCAGATATCGTAGACGCAATCTCTACAAATGGAGAAAATATATCAGCCATATGTAGTTAGAATGTCAGAAATAAGCTTACCGCAATGCATATATGATTCACCACCATCTTCGTCATCGTCGGTGAAAGGCTTTCAGTCAATTCAGTAATCATCTTTAGTCAGAAGACGAACCCTCCTAAGTAGTTTTGAATCCGATCTTCCAATTATTTTCCCCTTTAGGTTCTACTTTCTTCTGATAGATTTTCTAACAATTTCAAATTGGAAATTTTATTTTGTAATTTGGATTTTTAAGAACGATGAGATCAAAATTTATGTAGAGCATTTTTCTTTTTTTTTTCGAAGGATGCCATATATTCTCTGTGGAGAATTGAAAATGAAGATCCACTGCTGCTAAGTGTATAAGTGTCAGTTTCAGGAGTTGGTGGAGTTTCTTTTTTGAGTTTGTTCCGTTTGACGCCCATTATATTATCATTATCCCATATGATGATAATATTGATGGCTGGAAAATACAATGCTGCACAGATTATGCTCGTTTTCCAACAACCTTTTTAATCTCTTGTAAAACACGCTGGCATACTGTTACAACAAAAGTAGATGGCCAGCTGTCTGTAAGGCAGTTTATGTGAGATCGTTAATGGCATCCCTTTTAAAAGATGAATTTTGTTTGCAGAAATATGTAAACAGCCACTTTCATAATTGCTGCACGGTCAAACGCATTTATAAAAATCTGATGTATTTCGTAGATGGAGTTACTAATCGTCCATTTACGAGCTTTCTATTCATAATATATGGTATAATAAGACCGGGTATCACCTGGATGTCTTTTGATGGCAATTATCCATCAATAAACAATGGGAGGAGGCAATTTTCAATGTCTCTGTATTGATTCTGTATCGTTTGTCTCTTTGTTGTTGAAACTGTTTCTTAATAAGCAATGTCATCAGATCTTTCACCAGTCGAATGTGTATACAACGAAGTCGGCTTAAGTTTTTGAGCCCCTCAGAATATCGAAGATCTGGAGGAAGGTTTAGAATTGATTAGAAGATTGTATTTTTTTGTATAAAAGCTTGTCGCCTATTATAGAAGTATGTATCTCAGTCAGAGTAAGTTTTATAGATTAAATATTTAATCATTAATTGAGTAATTTCTGGCTATTAGTGGTGCTTAAGGTATTGCAATTTTAATCTTTTCATTGATATTTCTTTAAAGGATGTTAATTTGGGATTGTTATATTTTTATAATTAAAGATAAATGGTAAAACTGGTTTGCTGTTTCTGGGAGTTTATAAAACATTTTAAAGTTTAGTTAACAAAAATTGCAAGCGATAATATATTTGGAAATTAAGTATTTATTTTTATTTCAATTGAGAAGTATAATTAAAACCAGGGGTATCCAAACTTTTCAGCCTTAGTGCCGTACTGCTTACTAAAGTAAGTATCAAGGGCCAAAACCATTTTAATTTTTCTGCCATTATTTATAATTTCTAGACTAGTCACCGAGTACACGCTCTGAGCGAGCATACGCTTGCTAAATTCAATTACTACAATTACAATTGTGTGTATCGGTACGACCGTGACACTTGACGACAAATGGATATCCCTCGGTTTCATTCGCGCTAATTTAGCTTTTTCCGTTCCTGTATATATCCTGAATCAAACATATGATAAAAATCATATGTTTGATCCAGGATAAATTACACTGAAGTGGCAAAAGTCAGGGGATACCTCTTAATATCGTGTCGGCCCTCCTTTCGCCCGGCGAAGTGCAGCAACTCGACGTGGCATGGACTCAACAAGTCGTTGGAAGTCTTCTGCAGGAATATTGAGCCATGCTGTCTCGATAGACGTCCATAATTGTGAAAGCGTTGATGGTGCAGGATTTTGAGCACGAACAGACCTCTCGATGATGTCCCATAAATGCTCGATGGGATTCATGTCGGGCGATCTAGGTGGCCAGATCATTCGTTGAAATTGTCCAGAATGTTCTTCAAACCAATCGCGAACAGTTGTGGCCCGGTGACATGGCGCATTGTCATCCATAAAAAATCCCATCTTTGTTTGGGTACATGAAGTCCATGAATGGCTGCAAGTGATCTCCAAGTAGCTGAACATAAGCATTTCCAGTCAATGTTCAGTCCAGTCGCACCAGAGACCAAGTCCATGTCATGAAAAACAGCCCACACCATTACGGAGCCACCACCAGCTTGAACAGTGCTTGCTGACAGTTTGGGTCCATGGCTTCGTGGGGTCTGCGCCACACTCGAACCCTACCATCAGCTCTTACCAACTGAAATCGTGACTCATCGGACCAGGCCACGGTTTTCCATTCATCTAGGGACCAACCGACATGCTCACGTGCCCACGAGAGTCGCTGCAAACGATGTCGTTCTGTCAGTAAAGGCACTCGAGTCGGTCTTCTGCTCGAATAGCCCAAGAAAGCCAAATTTCTCCACGCACAGTTCTAACAGACAAGTCCCTTGTACGTCCCACATTGATTTCTGCGGTTATTTGACGCAGTGTTACTTGTCTGTTAGAATTTTCGACTCTTGCAGACGTCGCCGGTCTCGGTCGTTAAGTGCAGGCGGTCGACCACTGCGCTGTCCATGGTGGGATGTTATGCCTGAAATGTCATACTCTCGGCACACTCTTGACACAGTGGATCTGGGAATGTTGAATTCCCCTAACGATTTCCGAAATGGCATGACCCATGCGTCTAGCTCCAACTAACATTCCGCGTTCAAAGTCTGTTAATTCCCGTCGTGCGGTCATCATCACGTCAAAACCTCTTCACATGAATAACTTGAACAGAAATGAAAGCTATGCGAAAGCACTGCGCATTTATACCTGTTCTACGCGATGCTACTGCCATCTGAAAATTTGCATATTGCTGTCCCATGACTTTTGTCACTTCAGTGTATTATGCTTAAGTTAAATTTTCTGCGTATTATGCTTGTCATTAAGCTTTACCTAGCAAGTAAAAAAAACCGAGTTATTACCATTCTGTATTTTTTTATCCAACTTATTACAGCAACAATTAGCTATTCGCTGTCGGTGAGTCGAATTTGGCCGGCGGGCCGTAGTTTGGAGACTCCTGCTTAAAGCCATTGAATTATTAATTTAACAATAAAATGCATTTTAATGGGATTTATTTGAATATTATAGTAATGACTTTATTTGAATATTGAATATTACAATAATTTTCAATGTTTATACACTATCTGTAATAATCCATCTGCAATTGTAAGCATTATCTCTCTAAAATTTGATTCAGATTTTTCTTAAAAATTTACTGCAGATTTTTATTTAGTTTTTGTTAAATCCTTATATTAAATTAACTATCCAGTTTTTATTCTTGAAAATCAATCTAATTATCAGAAACTACATTTTTTGTAACGCAGACTGAATATTCATAAAAGGAAAATGAAATTTACTTCTTTTTTTCTACATTATTTTGAAAGGAAATTTCAAGAAACTTTTCAAAATGTTTTAGGAAAATAATAAATTTCTTGCATTTAATAGTTAATAGCATTTATTTCAATTACTTTAAAATTCATTCTGTGTAGCTTTTTTAAAATTCAAAAATATTATTATGTAGAAGTAAATTTTAAAGCAGTAATTATAATGTTAATAAAACATAAATTTATATTAGAAATTTAATCAAAAACATAGATTGGCTGACTCACGGATAAAGTGTTTATGAGATGTTTTTGTTTAATGAAAATGTTTTTAAGATTTCAAATTTTTTTTCGGAATTTAAAACTTTTATTTGGACTTTTACTAATGTAGAAAAACGAATATTTTACGAATATTTGGACTGCAGCAAATATTTTGATTTTCAGAAAATACTTGTAAAATTCTTTAAGATTTTTATTCTTCTTAAATTACAACAAAAATATATTCAACTTATGCATTCATTTTTTAAATGTCCTATATTAGAAAGTATACTTTTCATATCAGCGTTATGAAATATGCTAATCGGCAATTTAAGAAAAAATTAAAATTTTATGTGAATAATTAGTTTTCATCTTTTACAAATTTAATAAAAATCTGATAAAAATACATTTATTTTCATGTCCATTTTGTAAATGTCAAATTTACAAAATGGGCATGTAATGTAACATGTAAAAGTTCTTCTAATTATTTGTAAATTAATTTAATGCAATAATATTAATTGTATTTATATATATTCTGTAACTATATTTTAGTATTATTTATGATTATATATATATGATATTTAGGACCTGAATGTCCGAGTGGCTAGCGCTCTGGCGCTCGGTACCACAGGTTTCGATTCGAGTCCCGACGGTGCCATGGTTGTTTGTAGTAGTTCGGAATCCACTTAATAAAAGGTAGGTCCTGGTCTAATAGGATCGTAGAGCGTTGGGGGCATTGTTACTCCACGTCCGTAGCTTATCTTCAAATTAGACGGTCGCCCTGGGGCAAAGTGAGTACGTCTGTGCAGCACTTGCCTTAAGGCATCCAGGACGTCCATGTCTGTGTTTGCCAGCTGCATTTGAAAGAAAAAAAAATATATATATATTTTCATTGTATTTTAATTTTTTTTGTTGAAAGATAGATCTAATATATATGCATGAATGTTTTATTGTTTTTTTTTTTCAAGATAAAAATCTGAACAACACCGTTAATTCCATATATTCATTTCTATGACATATATTTATAACTAACAAAATCCTTATTTTATTTCATTTTGTTTTTGATTTTCTGATTCAATCCCAGAAATAATGTTTTTTAATATTCTTTTTTTCAGGAAGAGGAAGAAGTTCCAGAGGAAAGTCATCTCTGGAGGATTGTTGGAATTACACTGTGTGTCATCTTGGGAGTATGCGCCATCGTTGCCGTGGTTGTCATCTTGTTTATTCCAAGTGAGTCCTGACTTTTGTGTTTTTGTCTTTTTTTGTTCATTTCAATATAAGGAACAAAAATACAATTGAAATATTTCTCTGTTAGGAAACAATAAAAGATTCATATATATTTTCTTAGGTAATAGAAAAATGTAGTTGCAAAACTAATTTTAAATATTATATGTGGATACCATTTTTTAGTGGAAGATTATCAACGGATATGCTTTAGTAGATGATTACAGTAATGACATATAAAAATGTATTTTGAAATAAAAATAAGGCATACATCTTTACTACTTTGCATTCATATTGTATAAAAAAGAAAAAAAATAGAATTACAAAAATATTTATTGTACGTTGAGTACTAGAATTTGGCATAAGAAAAACATATATTTATTTTATTGAAAATAATTGCATTAATTATTACATAAAGTAATTAATTAAACATATAGTTATTTTATTAAAATAATTAGAAAGAAACATTATTTTCAGAAAAAATATTTAACAGTATAAATATTTCAGATTCGATGCTGATGTCGCTGCTTTATTATGTACATATGAAATCTTAATTTTTTTGGTGTGACTAAAATATTTAATATATATACTTATTATAATTCATTTTAAGTATGATTGAAGACAGATTTTATATTGTAGAAATAAAAGTAATTTTTCAGTATTAAAAAAAATTAGATTTTGTTTGTTTTAAAGTAATTTTCTTAAAATACTTGCATAACATAAGATTTTTTTAATTTTCATCAAGTTAAATGTTTGATCACCTGGAAGTAACGTTTGCATTTAGTTGATTTGAGTTTTTCTTTTTTTCCCACTCATTTTCATCATCGTTTACGCATTCTCAAATATATATAATTTTAAGAAATACAAATTTTATTATGCAAACAAAAGGTTTTTATATGTGTTTGTGCAGAAAAACGTTTTATGTGGTTGTTACTGTTCTACGGAATGAACAACAAATTTTTAAATTTAAAGTCGAAGTCAAGCAAAAGGAAAAACAATTTGTAGCTAACAAATCCGATTAGAATGCCAGACATCTTTTTATTTTCAGTTTTAAATGCTTATATTATATTCTTATTGTACTTCTTTAATATTCAAATAAACTTAAAAATCAGAAAATTTATGAATCATATTAAAAATATTGTGAAGCAGGATTTAAAACTATGGCGATTAAAGCTTAATTATTAAAATGGCTTAATTAATTATTATATAGCGATTAAAAACTCTATTACTTTTTATTTTAATTCTATAACATATCAACAAATAGTTAAAATAATTAATTTTTGTAAATATTTAAATAATTGATGGTTTTATTCTGAGACAACGATTTCTGTTCTGAAAAATTTGGGCAAGAAATTTTTTTGTCTTCAATGGAGTATAACATGGAGTATGAAATAGAAATGTTTAATCGAATGTAAATTTTAAATTGAATGAAACTTTAGATTATACTTTTTTAAAAGATTATTCCTTTCTTAATTATCGTTATATCTGAAATGTAAACAATTTTTCTGATATTTCATGCTAAATGTATCAAACTTTCAAAAAATTTAAAAGTTCTAGAATTTTATACTGAATAAATAATTTAATTGATAATAAAGGAATTAAAATGTTATTCAAATTTACAGATGCATAATTAATTTAATTAAATTTTAAATTATTTCGTTTGAAAATCTATGTTTAAAATAAGATTAATATTTTACTTTGTTTAAATGAAGATAAGTTTAAAATTTAAGAATTTTTTTAATAAAAAATATATCATTATTATAAATTGACAATTTCAACGCCAAACTGGCAATAATTTTAGTAATGTAAAGCAGATTTTTTCATATAAAAAAGTTTTAACACAAATCCGATGGGATAAATAATTTTTAGAATACAATTTTAAAAAAGGCTATTAATTAACATTAATCCTTTATATAAAATTTTATGTTAATAAGATCATATAGCATGATTGTCCAGTGGTAAAATGCGCAGCTAACACGATGGTTTGCTTCAAGTTTGAATACGGTAGCGCTAATCATTGCTTTCAGGAACGAAGAGATTTTATTGCGACAATGTGTTGTGGTTTTTTTTTCTATGCGGCATGTAATATAAGACTATTAACTAACAATTAAAATGACTATTAATTAATATTAATCTCTATACAGAAATTTTTATGCCAATAAGATGATTTAGCATAATAGTACAATGGTAATGTACTCAGCTAATGCATAATAGAATTCAAGTTCTAATACGGTAGCAGTAATCACTGCTTTTAAGAACAAAAAGATTTGATAGCGAATGTGGCAAAATGTTCAAAACATCTCGCGAAGTTAGCCAAGGCTTTTTCTTGGTTTTCAACTATGTGACATGTAAATGCGTTGCAATTACCTAAAAATGATTCATCCAAAAAGATAATATATATATTTCATCACCTGTCAGAGGCTATTGTCAATGATTCATCAATGGAACATTGGTATATTCGATGTTTAATATATTTTATAGAATATATATTTCTGAACGTTTTACAACATTTTCAACATGTAAAGTAGAACATTATGATATTACTCAATTTTATTTGAAGAAACACCGTGAGTCAGAACGTAAGAAGGGTCATCGTTGTATATAAATAAAAGCAGATCGAAATCTATTATCTTATATATCACAGCATATCTTACAAAATTCTTTTAAAGCTTTTTTTTTAAATTCCAAAAGTGCTACTAAAAAATAATATCCGCCTTAAAAAAAAAAAAAAGTGGAAAACAATTTGCGACAAAAAAGAGGCAAAAAAAAAAAAAAAAAAAAAAAAAGCAATAGCTTAACAAGACAATTTTCTTGAGAGTGCTTCATCCCCAATCACCAAGACTACTATTTTTTCACAACTTTCTTCACCAGATATATGGAATCCAATCTCCGGAACAGGAAAAAGAGTCGAAATCTATATTTTAGAAAATCCGGATTAGGGGTCTCCGATTTATCACCAATCCAATTAGACACCAATTCCGGAGAAGGAAGTCACTGAAACCCAAAGAGGGACTCAAATCCGACTGCCAATGATTTCTCACCAGGATTCCCATCACAATTCCCACACAATCCATTAGATCGATAACAACTTTTTCTCTGATATTTTTGTACATGCTCTCTTTCTTTTTATCCCTCTTTCTAGCACTGTGGCACATTTTCACTCGGCTCGTTTTATCGTCTTTCCTCGCTGCATTCACCAGTTTAATTTGTTTCTCGTGATATGTTTCAGCCCTGGCTTAATTTATTTTCCCCTTTTCTTCTGTGTGACAGAGGAATCATTCAGAGATTTACCGTGAAATCTGACGTGATAGTTGCTGGGTGGTTTTATCGCGACGTTAAACATTCTTGAAAGCTGAGTCTTTGTTATCTGTTGTTTTGGCTTTTTGTTTTATTTGATGAAATTCGGGAAGCAATTTAGAAAAAAAGATCACTAGGATGCTCTCTGGTTAACCCAAAATGTTTTGTTTTTTATGTTTATGAAGAGGCGTCAAAGAAGCTAATTACAGCACTTCAGTTGAATTTACAATAAAAAAAAACCTAACATCTAAATTAGAAATAATTAGATTACATTAAAACTATTTGGTTGATATAATTCATCTTTAGTAATTTTTGAAGACTCACGTGTTAAGTGTAAGTGACTCACGTGTTAAGTTTTTCACAACTTTCTCGACCAGATATTGTATGGAATCAATCTCCGGAACAGGAAAAGAGTCGAAATCTATATTTTTAGAAAAATCCGGATTAGGGGTCTCAGATTTATCACCAATCCAATTAGACACCAATTCCGGAGAAGGAAGTCACTGAAACCCATATAGGGACTCAAATCCGACTGCCAATGATTTCTCACCAGGATTCCCATCACAATTCCCACGCAATCCATTAGATCGATAACAACATTTTCTTTTCTTTTTTTTTGATATTTTTGTACATGCTCTCTTTCTTTTTATCTCTCTTTCTAGCACTGTGTCACATTTTCACCCGGCTCGTTTTATCGGCTTTCCCCGCTGCATCCACCAGTTTATTTTGTTTCCCGTGCTGTGTTACAGCCCTGGCTTAATTTATTTCCCCCCTTTGCCTCTGTGTGACAGAGAAATCATTCAGAGATTTACCGTGTAATCTGACGTGATAGTTGCTGGGTGGTTTTATCCGCGACGTTAAAAATTCTTGAAAGCTGAGTCTTTGTTATCAGTTGTTTTGGCTTTTTTATTTATTTGATGAAAGTTGGGAAGCGATTTAGAAAAGATCAACTAGGATGCTCTCTGGTTAGACCAAAATGTTTTGTTTTTTAGCAAATGAAGAGTCGTCAAAGAAGCTAATTATAAAACTTCAGTTGAATTTGAAATAATAATATTCATTAACATCCTAAATTAGAAATAATTAGATTGCATAAAAACCGTTTAATTAATATAATTCACCTTTAGCAATTTTTAAATACTATCTTATTAAGATTAATAGATTTATTCCGTTATTATCCATTCAATTTGAAGGTAGCTTGTCTCATTTATTTGTAGCATTCTAATTTTTAAAGCTGACTATCAAACTCGCAAAAAGGAAAAATCGTAATTTTTTAAAATATTTTATACTTTCAGGAAAGGAAAGTTTTGATGGCGATTGCGACAAAATGATAAAAACATATCGTAATGCTAGTCAAATTATATAGTAGGACCTTCCTTGATTTTCTTTCTATGCGACATGTAAATGCGTTGCAATTACCCAAAAAGATAATTCATATATTTCGTCGCCTGTCAGAAGCTATTTTTGTCATGCATCAATGAGAATGAGCATCAATGGGCTAATTCGATGTTTAACATATTTTATAAATTATATATTTCTGAACGATGAACAACATTTTTCAGATATAAAAAGTAGAACATTCTGAGATTGGTCAATTTTATGTGAAGAGACACTATAAGTCTAAATGTCGAAGGCCACTATTGTATATAAATAAAAAAAAAAAAAAATCGAAATCTATTTATCTTATATTTTGCTGTATATCTTACAAAATTCTTTTAAATCTGTTTTTAAATCCCAAAAGGGCCAACTACTAAAAATAATATCCGACTTAAAAAAGTGGAAAACAATTTGCGACAAAAAGTAAGGTAAAAAAAAAATCAATAACTTATCAAGACAATTTTCTTGAGTATGCTTCATCCCCAATCATCCAGACTACTACTTTTTTTCACAACTTTCTTCGCCAGATATTGTATGGAATCCAATCTCCGGAACAGGAAAAGAGTCGAAATCTATATTTTTGAAAATCCGGATTATGGGTCTCCGATTTATCACCAATCCAATTAGACACCAATTCCGAGAAGGAAGTCACTGAAACCCATATAGGGACTCAAATCCGACTGCCAATGATTTCTCACCAGGATTCCCATCACAATTCTCACACAATCCCTTAGATCGATAACAACTTTTTTCTCTGATATTTTTGTACATGCTCTCTTTCTTTTTATCTCTCTTTCCTAGCACTGTGACACATTTTCACCGGGCTCGTTTTATCGGCTTTCCTCGCTGCATCAACCAGTTTATTTTGTTTCCCGTGATGTGTTACAGCCTCGGCTTAATTTATTTTCCCCTTTGCCTGTGTGTGACAGAGAAATCATTCAGAGATTTACCGTGTAATCTGACGTGATAGTTGCTGGGTAGTTTTATCACGACGTTAAACATTCTTGAAAGCTGAGTCTTTGTTATCTGTTGTTTTGGCTTTTTGTTTTATTTGATGAAATTCGGGAAGCGATTTAGAAAAGATCAACTGGGATGCTCTCTGGTTAGACCAAAATGTTTTGTTTTTTTATTATATGAAAAGGCGTCAAAGAAGCTAATTATAAAACTTCAGTTGAATTTAAAATAATAGATTTCCGTAACATCCTGAATTATAAATAATTATATTACCTGAAAACTATTTAGTTGATATAATTCATCTTTAGCTATTTTTGAAGTCTAACCTATTAAGAGTAACAGATTTATTTCGTTAATATCTATTCAATTTGTAGGTAGTTTATTTCGCTTAATTGTAGCATTTAAATTAATAAAAAATGTCAAACTCACAAAACCAAAAAATTGTAACTTTTAAAAATATTTAGACTTTCAGAAATGAAAAGATTTGATGGCGTTTGTGTCAAAATGCTAAAATCATCTTGCAAAGTTAACTAAATTGTTTAGCAGGACTTTTTCTTGGTTCTCTTCTATGCGTACATGTAAATGCCTTGCAATTACCCAAAAATGATACATCCAAAAAGATAATACCTATATTTCGTTGCCTGTCAGAAGTTATTCTTGGAATGGATCAATGGAACACTGGACCTATTCAATGCTTAACATATTTTATATTATACATATCTCTGAACGATACAATGCATTTTCAACATATAAATTTGAAAATTCGGAGCTTACTCAATTTTATTTTTCGAGTCTGAATGTAAGAAGACCACCATCGTATATAAATAAAAGCAGATCAAAACTATTAAACAGTATATTTTTTTATATTTTACAGTATATCTCACAAAATGCTTTAAAGCTTTTTAAGTTCCAAAGTGCCAACTACTAAAAATAATATCCGTGAAAAACAATTTGAGACACAAAGAGGAAAAAAAAAAATCAATAACTTATCCAGACAATTTTCTTGGCAGTGCTTTATCCCCAATCACCCAGAATACTACTTTTTCACAACTTTTTCTTTTCACCAGATATTGTATGGAATCCAATCTCCGGAACAGAAAAAGAGTCGAAATCTGAATTTTTGAAAATCCGGATTACGGGTCTTCCGATTTATCACCAATCCAATTAGACACCAATTCCGGAGAAGGAAGTCACTGAAACCCATATAGGGACTCAAATCCGACTGCCAATGATTTCTCACCAGGATTCCCATCACAAATTCTCGCACAATCCCTTAGATCGATAACAACTTTTTCTCTGATGTTTTTGTACATGCTTTCTTTCTTTTTATCTCTCTTTCTAGCACTGTGCCACATTTTCACCCAGCCTCGTTTCATCGGCTTTCCTCGCTGCATCCACCAGTTTATTTTGTTTCCCGTGATGTGTTACAGTCCTGGCTTAATTTATTTTCCCCCTGTGCCTCTGTGTGACCAGAGATTTACCGTGTAATCTGACGTGATATTTAATGGGTGGTTTTATCACGACGTTAAACATTCTTGAAAGCTGAGTCTTTGTTATCAGTTGTTTTGCTTTTTGTTTTATTTGATGAAATTCGGGAAGCGATTTAGAAAAGATCAACTGGGATGCACGCTGGTTAGACTAAAATGTTTTTGTTTTTTTTTGTACATGAAGAGTCAAAGAGGGTAATCAGAAAACTTCAGTTGAATGTAAAATAATAAAACTCTCTAGCACTCTAAATTAGAAATAATTAGATTAAATCAAAACTGCTTAGTTAATATCATTCACCCTTTGCCATTTTTAAAGACTAACTTATTAAGATTAGTATAGATTTATTTCGTTATTATCTATTCAAGTTGAAGGTAGTTTATCTCGCTGAATTTTTGGCATTTTAATTAAAAAAGACTGTCAAACTCACAAAACGAATAATCTTAATTTTTTAAATATTTAGACTTTCAGGAACGAAAAGATTTGATAGCAAATGTGACAAAATATTAAAAATATCTCACGCAAACATTATCAAAATTATCTAGTAGGACTTTTCTCGATTTTCCGCCTTGCGACAAGTAAATGCGTTGAAATTATCCAAAAATGATTCGTCCAAAAAGATAATACATATATTTCGTTGCCTGTCAGAAGCTATTCTTGGCACGCATCAATGTAATACTGCGCTTATTCGATGTTTAACATATTTTATAGAATATTTCTGAACAATCGATCAATAACATTTTCAACATATAAATTGAAAATTCTTAGAGTTTGGTCAATTTTCAATGAAGAGACACTATGAGTCTGAATGTGAGAAGGTTACCATTGTATATAAATAAAAAAAACAGATCGAAATATATTATCTTATATTTTCCAGTATATCTGACAAAATTCTTTAAATTTTTTTTTTTTTTTTTTTTTTTTGAAATTCCAAAAAGTACCAACTACTAAAAATAATATCCGTCTTAAAAAAAAAGTGGAAAACAATTTGCGACAAAACGAGAACTAAAAAAAAAAATCAATAACTTATCAAACATTTTTTTTGAGTGTGCTTCATCCCCAATCACCCAGACTACTACTTTTTCACAACTTTTTTTTTTTACCAAATATTGCATGGAATCCAATCTCCGGAACAGGAAAAGAGTCGAAATCTATATTTTAGAAAATCCAGGTTAGGGTCTCCGATTTAATAATAATTATTTTTAATTTTTTATTGTTTAAAAAAATAAATCATGAATGAGTTTAAATGCTTTCAATTTCCTAAAAATCTCAATATTTAAAAAAAAAAAAATTACGATTTTTCGTTTTGTGAATTTTCCAGTCTTTAGTTTATAATTAAAATGCAACAACTACGTGAGGACAGCCTACCTTCACATTGAATAGATAATAACGAAATAAATCTATTGTCTTTATTTCGTTAATCTTCAAAAAGGCTAAAGAAAAAATTCTATCAACTAAACAGTTATCAAGTAATCTCATTATTTTTAATTTAGGTTGTTATGGAATTTTATTATTTTAAATTCAACTGACATTTTATAATTAGCTTCTTCTTCTTCTTCTTTCCCCAATTCAATTAGACACCAATTCCAGAGAAGGAAGTCACTGAAACCCATATAGGGACTCAAATCCGACTGCCAATGATTTCTCACCAGGATTCCCATCACAATTCTCGCACAATCCATTAGATCGATAACAACTTTTTCTCTGATATTTTTGTGCATGCTCTCTTTCTTTTATCTCTTTTCTAGCACTGTGTCACATTTTCACCCGGCCTCGTTTATCGGCTTTCCTCGCTGCATCAACCAGTTTATTTTGTTTCCCGTGATGTGTTACAGCCCTGGCTTAATTTATTTTCCCCTTTGCCTCTGTGTGACAGAGAAATCATTCAGAGATTTACCGTGTAATCTGACGTGATAGTTGCTGGGTGGTTTTATCGCGACGTTAAACATTCTTGAAAGCTGAGTCTTTGTTATCAGTTGTTTTGGATTTTTGTTTTGTTTGATGAAAATCGGGTAGCGATTTAGAAAATATCAACTGGGATGCTCTCTGTCCAGCCCAAAATGTTTTTAGTTTACGAAGAGGCGTCAAGGAAGCTAATTATAAAAATTCAGTTGAATTTAAAATAGTAAAACCCATCTAATATCCTAAATTAGGAATAATTAGAATGCGTGAAAACTGTTTAGTTGATGTAATTTATCTTTAGTCATTTTGAAGATTGACAAATTAAAGACAATAAATTTAATTCTTTATTATCTATTCTATATGAAGGTAGGTTTTTCTCGCGTAGTTGTAGCCTTTTAATTATAAACGAAAGACTGGCTAACTCACAAAACAAAAAATCGTAATTTTTTTTTTAAATATTGAGATTTTAGGAAATTGAAGGTATTTAAACACATTCATAATTTATTTTTTTAAGCAATAACAGATTAAAAATAATTTTTAATTAAACACCCCACTACATTTCTTTAATTTTATTGCATTAGCATATATATTTATTCATATATGAAACATATACATATGATATATTTCTTATATAAATAGTTAGAACATCTTTGATTAAGATGATTAAAAGATATATTTTCTAAAAGAAATTACATATAAATAAGTTACAAAAATTTTTATTTGCTATAATACTTAATATAATTTGCTTAATGGATATTACGAGACATTATTCCAAGGAAAGGAAACTTGGTGCACCCTCTTCATGTAGACTAATACGGCTTGCTTTTTTTTTTCCCGAAGATTTTGATTCGTATTAATTGGTAAAAATTACAGCGTAATTACATATAAGTAGACTCTTAAAAACTGTTCTTAACCGTTATGAGTTTTAATTAAAATAATGGCGTAAAAGTTATTAAAATGATTAAGAAAATTAATGTTGATAATTAATGTGATTAAAAGTTTTTAATTAATCTTCAACAAGGAACTGAAAATAAAATTTAAGGAACAATCTTAATATATTAAAATCACTGCCATCATTGCAAATAAAATTCAACAAATGTCATGCTTAATAATTGAGAATGCATTTTACAGAAGATTTTAAATTTATTAAGATTGTATAATGATTCAATAAAGGCTTTGCTTTTAAAATTTAGTAATGTTTTTGACTGTCTGGCTGTTTAGCATCAGTTCTTCATTTAAAAAATTAGCATTCATAGAATATTTCCTTTATAAGCTGGAATCACGTTTTTTGGTTTATTTTCGAAAACTTAACTTCGACACTGTAATGGCATCAAAATCCATTTAGTGTTTCTTTAAGATGTTTTGTTAGTTTGCAGACTTCAATTATTTTCATACGTTCATATCGAGTCAAGAAGTTAAAATTGTATTCTAACAGCTGTATTAAAGTCTTCGAAATCGAAAGAATCTGTAGAAAAAGAACAAAAGGAATCATCCCATCATTAAATACATTTTATGTAGAGAATAAATTTTTCGAATTGTAGTTTGTTTATATATATATATATACAAATATTGTACAAACTGTTCAGTGGTACTTCCAGAAATACTCGCTCTGTATATGTAAGAGATAGCAGGGAATAAACCGATTGGTAGAAATTTCTATATATGCGTTGTATTATCGATGCAATGCAAAAAAAGTAAATGTTAAAATGCAGTTAGTTTCAAAAATTTTGACTGAAACAGTTGGGAGATGTAAATCGCTTAGCCATCAATCCTTAAAAAGAGTTCTTCTAAATTTGGAGAGAAATGTGGGATCTGATCTTTGTAAATTAAATATTGTCCATGAGAAATATTAAGTTGATCAATCATAGCTTAGATGAAACCTATAGAAAACTTAGACAACCAACAAAGAGCATTTGTCGAGTGGCTCACCACTTGTGCTGTCATAAACTTTGAGACATGATGTACGTGTTTTGTTGCCAAATTTGTTATATATGAATTTTTGACCGTTTTGGTATGTAGAAATATTTAATTTATCCTAAAGACCATATATTATGTTCCGTGACTAGCAGTTGGAAAATTTCTGCTCTTAAGACAGAGATACGTAAAATACATAAAATGTATTATATATATATATATATATATCAGCAAAAAATATTAATAAAAAAAGTAGCCAAATATGAGCTATAAACAAACACGCTTTGCACAACAATATTTCTACACCAAATTTATAAAAAACAATCATAAACTTTAAAAATAGACAAACCTGAAGTGCATCACATTTAGACCTCTAAAAAATATTCGTGATCCGAAGTGAAAGCATAAGTTTCAGCAAACGAAATTGAAAATCATTAAGCAAACAAAAAACATCAAGACTGCTAGAACTACATTGGCAGATCAAATGGATACGAATAGTTATACAAAATGTACAGTAATGGGGCATCACGCATGTTGTCCAAGAAATCCGTGATTCGAAAGAAATTAGTAAAACCAAAGAAATACTGATAAATATTAATTCAGTCATCCTGAGCATAGTTTAATCAAGAAATACATGGCATCATGGTATTGTTAAAATCAAATTATTTCTGTACTCTAGATGATTGGATCCAGGTCAAAGACACATCTAGCGACGTATTCTGATAACATGGAGTAAAGCACAAAAATAATCTTCCGTTTAGAGTCGGTATGGGAAATACTGAAGAAATAAGATTTGACAGTTAAGCTTGTTTAAAATAGCAAAATTGAGTCACGTAAATATTTATAATATGATTTAAAAAGAGATTAATAGTTTGTAGGCGTGTATCTTTTGAATGGAATTATTATTTATTGCCCAATCCGTATTTCTTAATTAGCTGCACTCGAGTGTGAAATGGTGGTGTAGAAATTAATGGAGGGGGTTTACTATTTCTTCGAAAATGTGAGAAACCCACAATGTAGAGACTATAAACTATTGGAAAATGTTTTAATAATAATGAAATAGGAGATCACAGATTAAAAAAAGTACCAGCATGGAAATGTATCTGGGGTACCTTTTTTAAAAGTTTTCCTTGTTGCTGTTTTAAAGGAGTGTTGTTATAAACGTATTTAAATTTGAGAAGTTGATTTATAATGATATTGCAATGCATTTTTGATACCGATATTGGAGTTTTAGTCTGTAAGTCTGTTGATAGAGAAATTGAAATTTTTCATTTATCACTATATTAATATGACGAGTGAATGCTAATAACGATATCACGGAAATCTGCTTAGAAGGCGAATTTGTGTTTTGTGTTAATAATCTTTATTAGAGAAATGTCATGAGCTTTTACAGATTTTTTTTTTAAATTTTGATGCTTGGAAACAATTCCATCACATACCTATGTACCACATACCTAAAAACAATGCCTATGAATTTTCTAAAAAAAAAATCTCAAAGTACTATTGTTAAAGATTAGCAAAGTATTCATAAATATTTAGTTACTTGTGAAATACCCTCAAGTTTGGATGTATAGATTCTACTCATTGCATATGTAATTGTTGAAAATGCTGAGTTTTATGCAGTAAACAAAAATTAATGACAAAACAGTAATATTTTTTTTTTCACTTTTTTTTTCATTTTTTCTTCAAACATTAAAGTATCATTAAAAATCATAATCTCAATTAATCAAGAACTTAAATATTTAAGTAAATAATTACAATGTTTTTAAAAAAAAAAAGTTTTTTTATGAATTTATTTATTGTAGTAATGGAAGGATTCTATAATTATCACATGAACAATACTTTTTATTAAAATTCGTTATTTAAATTTTCATTTATCAATTAAATTTTTAATAGAAGTGTTATGTAAGTAGCTACATACGCATGTACAACAATTTTTATCGCTTTTTATATGTTATAATAGTAAAGTGTAATTTACTTGTTAATTAAAAATGTTAGAAATAGGTATAAAAAATTTTGCACATATTTAAAACATATCTTTGTGTTTAGTAATTTCATATTTTTCTTTTTAGTGAAATTTTTTTTAAAGAATTAAAAATTCAATTAGTGAAAAGAAAAAAATATTTTGAATTTATATATTGAATAAAATATTTGAATTAATATGTTGAATATTTTAACATCAATAATTACCATTAGATGATACGGCGGGACATTAAGTTTATCAATTTTGTTTCCATATCTATCCCAAACATTTATAATATATTCTTGCATCTTTTTTAATAATCTTCACCATGAATGATAAGATTTTCCCCCAGTAACCTTTCCTGTATATTTCAGATGATTATTGTATAAAAAAAAATAAAAATATTTTCTACGCATAATTTTCAAAACTTAAGCTACGAATACATCGTACCACATCAAAATGCCTTCTTTGAAGTCAGAATAATTTGTTTTCTTCATTAGATGCCAGTCATGAATTCTTCATGTCATAAGAATTTCCCTTTCATGCTTAGTATATTATAGCATCATAAGCAGTTCAATTTCATTCCCGGCCCTTGAAAGAGACTTCTTGATCTAAAAATCTCACATTTGTTCTCATCCAAGAAAATAACATTATTTTTTTTACCCTACAGGATTCTGCTTGCATTTTAATGCCATCTCGAATCATTTCTTTTCCTATTTACTTCGTCATGAACATTTTTTTCTGGATTACTCTTTCTTTTCCTTTTAATCTAATATTATAGAAAACATTTCTTTAGTTCCGAATGTTATAGTTATGTTATTTTTCGAATAATCACCTATCTACTCTCTCTCTTTCTATCTACAGATAGAATATTGTATTTGTAAAAACCTATTTATCACAAAAGCTTGCTTTTTTGTCCGAACTTAATAACTTATTTAGCCCCTCTACCCTCGCCGGACTTTGGTATTTGTACTTTCTTTTGATCTATTCATGTTCCTAAGTATGATATAATTAATCAGCTTTTATATGATATAACAATTGTCGTAAAAAGCTTTGTAGTGTAGTAGCTACACATTGCCTTATTCCAAGACCCATTTTACTAATGCAAATACCAGGTGTGATGCTTTGTACTTTCTGGGAGTGCTTTTTGGGATCTTATGCACCTATGTTTGTCTTTCTTACTCATCAAATTTCAGTGCAACATAGCATTTGAACTTCTGTAATTTGAACGAAATAAGCAATATTATGCAATTAATATGTGCCTCTCTTTTAACCTGCGATGCAAGAAAGGAGGTATAATTAAAAAATAATAAATGTTATAGTTATTGTCCTAAATAATAAATAATTATATACCCACTTCGCGTGGTTTTAAATCCCGAAATGGTGCTTAAAAACTTTTGCAAATACAAGATTTAAATTTTTCACAAATTATTTTTGGATTAATTTTTCAGCAGAATAGTTTTATATATTATGTTACTTGCCAACTAATTTGCATTAATACCAATATACTATATTGTTTTTAAATATTTTATTCGTGTATATTTTCTACTGGTAAACCTTTTTATTTCTTTTTAATTTCCCTTATGTGATAGCGAGTTCTTTATGTTTAATATAATATAAAAGCGCCTCATTTAAATAGAAGTGAAATTTTGGTAGTAAACCTCCCATGTTTGTAGAAAAATCATGCTTACGCTTATGTTTTTACTGCGTCAATATTTTTTGAAAAATAAAAATGTGCTAAGTTCGTATAA